>LPNX011154706.1:153737-187978 GCA_001517045.1 Pseudotsuga menziesii | reverse complement strand
CAACCATCATAAACATGAATGCTTGTATTACAAACATGGAAAACCAGAACTTACCTCCTGAAGGAGATGAATAAAGACCCTCTTACTGGCCTTCTGTAAGCATACCGGCGCCTGTAAAAGCACACAAATCAGCGATGCTTGCACAGATGCAACTCTTGTGAACGCAAGGGGAATCCCCTTCCTGATCAGCCTCTTCAAGGCAATGGTATTAGCGAGGACAGAAAGTGAGAGCGAAGACACAGCAATCCCTTCAGAAAGTGAAGATATCTTGGGCTGCAAATACCAACCAGCCCCTTTACTGGCCTCCAGAGCCCACCAAACTCGACCCTGCTCTCGCACCCTCTCTCTCACCTCATTGAAGAGATTCGCATCATCAAGAGTCCCTTCAATAGTGAAGGAATACAGATCCAAAAACCTCACGGAATAGCAGTCCCTTCATTATTTTATCTCTGAAATGAATGAATACCCCGCTTTTCTCATCCAAAAAAGTAATCAGAAGATATATCAGGTATGTGTCCACCCTAAGGAATCCAGTGAGAAAATGGATGGTTCCCGCGCGCGCCATTATTTTAGTCAAGTCAATCAAATGGGTGCATATACCTATATTTCTTGTGAATTCACATTGAGATCGATTCACCTCCAAGCCCAATGTTCACCTAAAATACATGTATTCTCAATGAATTTAATAATAAAACATGTGTGTTAAGGTTCCCCTACCAATATTGTCAAAGAGTAATAATGTGTTGCTTTCACTCACATTTATTGCCTTTCCTTGGCCTCATGCTACCCAAATTCATCTTCAAAGTGTTGATTGTATAATGGAAATTGTTGCTTGACTACTACTCAATAGAAAGAACATATTTGAAGAAACAAACAACATTCTTATGGATAAATATGGAGACCACATTTACAAGCCATTCCTTAGGTGATATTAGTTAGTTTATCTCATTTCCATTGGATTAATAAAGCATTTGTTCACTCTCTCTCCCTCGCCCAATTGTCATTTAAATTCATATTTTGAACGGTATGTTAGTTAGTATGCATGCATAAAGGTTAGGATGGTATATTAGTTAATATGCATGCATAAAGGTTTGTATTCTTATCTTTTTCATTATTTATACATATCTCCTAATGATTGAGTGAGATTGACTTTTGGTACACACAAAGAAAATACATTAGTGACACAAATGATAATTTCCATACTAATATAAAGTTTACATAAAGTTTAACCAATTGATTTTTTTAAACATATAATATGTCATAACTTTGTCGGTTCCCTCACGGGTTTATAGGAGAAAACAACAATGAGCCAAGAAAGTTGAAACCATAGAAAAGAATAACAATTTCACCAACTATAGAATAGAAACTATTAGAACCAAATTTATACATATTGCATTCCAATTAGGATTGGCATGAAACATCATTTTACAATACTATGGGACCAACTAGCACTTGCAATTGATCATGCGCCGTCGCTTAAGCGATGCTTTCTAGGCTAGCCGTCGCTTAAGCGATGCTTATGAGCCTAGCCGTCGCTTAAGCGACGCTTATGACCATAATTTAAAAAAAAAATTGAACTTTGTGATTTTTGGTAGGTTGAAAAGAAAAAATCCACACGCCGTCAGAAGTAACTGTCGCATTTTGCATCAAAATGTAGTAGTGTGCCTACTATAGGTATTATGTATAAAATGGCATATAAGTTATGTTTCACATCCATTTTCACTTTGCATAACCTTATGACCGTTTCATTTTGACCTTAGGTACGAACCCATTCCATCTTGTCACAGAACCTTCTTACTGCTTTTAGAAGTGACATGCGGTGAATGGTAGAGCTTTACCATACATGGGTACCCTAGTTATATCCTCTTTTGCATTTGGTGCCCATATCGACATTTCTCCTTTAGGATATGGGAGTCCTTTGTATAGTACCGCTATGACTTTGAGCAAGAGCTTCATACTCCTCTTGACCTTTGTGCTGGCCTTTTCCCCAGGACTCCCTTGTATATGTCAAGTTGTAAATGCATTATCATGAGTTTTGCTTTCCTTATTTAGCCTTACACCGGCTTCCCTGACTTTGATTATCAGCCATAAAGCCCGAGCTTGTCTCATGTTTATACAAGCAGAGCCTTTTATATATATCTTTTGCAGCTTGATTTTCCATTTTTACCGGGAGGGGAAAACCAAAAAGACGGACAAGAAAAGATGTTATCTTTGGCAGCAGCTGAGTCGTTTCGCCTTCGAACAGAGCACTATATATCACATCCATTGGTTGGGTTAGTAGTTGGAATTTAGGATATCTACTCATTTCTCTGAGTTTATCTCCACCGAGTGGTTAAGCTTCCAGTCCCTATGGATCCTCTGTTGATATCTCATGTGTCGCAGAGATGTCCCAGTTTTGTATATCGATTCTATGCTGCCTACATTTAGTCACCATTTGCCTTTATGCTCTTGTTCGAAGGAAGTTGAAGCTTCAGTCGGCCATTCCTTAGTTGTCTTGACTTTGCATGTCGGCCATTCCCTGTACTATTATTGGTTCATGCACATCTTTTCCTTCCACATTATACATCGTTTTTTAGTACCTCATGTTGGTTGATGGGGGATGCCTTAATGCCCTCCTTCTAGTGGATTCCATCCCATCGAATTCAGATCATTTATTTTGGGATAGGAGTCTAGAGTCCTTTGAGTGCCTTGAGACTTACAACCATTAGTGGTAGGTTCTCTCACCATCGATAGTTTTGGGAATACATCAATGTCCCCTGATCGATGGATTATTTCAAGTGTTCGACCTCAACACATTTATTCGTACTTGTTAGATTGCACTCTAGTACCTTGATTCCCATTTTCATTATCGGTGGGTGATCTTGCATCTATTAACGGTATACATCAATGACCGGTAATCAAACAATGGAGTACTATGTTTGACCTCGAGACCTCTATTCACATACTAGGACACGTACTCATAGCGGTTTGTGTAGAATACTTTTCAGAATGGTGGAATTTCACATATTCTACCTCCTTGATCGTGCCAATGTTCATGAGATTTCAGCTCTCGTGACTTGATTTCAATATATGTCAGATATCTTGAGCCATTATGGAGATCTTGATCCATTGTATATCTTCAGCTTTCATGGAGATTTTGATCCTGTGTATATCTTCATCATGGATATTTTGATCTATTATATATTGTATGTAGTGATGACCACACATGTGATATTTTGTATCATGCCTATTCATGGCCATTGTACTCTTATGTATACGGGACTACTGTATGTATTTGTAGTCATATGCAGAGTTTGATTATTGTACTATACTGTTGGATAGCTAATAATTCCACTTGGTTCCTCATCACTCCACTTCTAGGATGGATTTAAAATGTATTTCGGCCATCATGTTACCCCTCTGACCTCACACATTAGGGCAAATCTCTTACAGCTGATTTTACCACACATGGTAGATCACACATTTATGGCCTTCCTTGTCCCTTTGCAAACTCTTTGGACCCCATGGACTATTTTTGTACCTTTGATGTTTCCAAGATCATCACTAAAAACACCTATTATTTGATGTAGGCGACTTTTAATCCCTTTCTCGCGTATATACGCAGATATTACCCTTAAACCCGCGTACATCAGGATGTGTGAAAAAGGACAAATAGTTTTGGAGTTTTCCTTGATGTGGATCTGAGTCACTTGTCTTTTCTCCTTCCATAGGCCTTGAAATCGCTCGAATTTGACCTTCCATTACCCCATTGAATCACTATATAAGGAACCCTTTGGATACATTGAAAAAAAGGAGAGGAATTGAAGAGAAAGAAAACTATAGTCCATTGTTGTCGTGGCTTGCTTATACTTGAGTCTTCATCCCTTTGTCCCTTAGAGCACTTTGTGTTCTTCCCAATATTTCCTTTTCTTGTGAGCTTGCTATCGAGAGATGGAGGATTGAGATGGTGGAGGCCCAGGTGGAGGACTAAGTTCCTCCAGTCCGTAGACGTGCCGACAAAGGTTGTCACTTATGTAATCTCTGATTTACTTAAGAGAAATATCTTTTCCTATCCAATGATGTGCATTTAAATGAATATTGAATCGATGGATGTATTTAATTGCTTATGTATCATTGATTATATATGCTAGAGTATGCCTAACACTATATTATATAGCATGCTTGCCTTGTTTTACTTTTGTTGAGAGTAAATTTCCAAAGCAAGCGGGATTCGGAAAAAGCTCAATGGGGATCTACTACAACCGTCCAGAATAAGGTATGTTTCGAGATCATTTAGTGTTAGATGTTGTATTTATCTTGCATATTGGGAAGGGATTGATTTCTATGGTTTCTCTGTCAGTTGTGGTACACCCCAAGCCATAGGAAGTTTTCTCCGTAACAGTTACTAAAGGTTCCAACCCCAAACATGAGGAAATCATCCATGAATAAGACATGAGATAGCTATGTTTGGTTGGAAAATTTATTCCTTTTATCAGTATTACCTCTCTTGCTTTGTGCAACATTCTGCTCAGAGCTTTTTCTATTAACAGAAACAAGAAAGGAGACAAAGGACATCCTTGTCTCAATCCTGTGGTAGGTCTGAAAAAATTGAAGGAGGTTCCATTTATGAATACTACAAAGGAAGCCGACTGAACATAGCCCAAAATCCACTTCACCATCTCTACTAGCATTCCAATCTAGATTAATAGCAAATGTATGAAGGTCCAACTTACCTTGTCATAGGATTTTGATAAGTCTATTTTGAGTGCAAAAGTGATTGTTTTTCCTTTTTGATTGATTGTAAAGCTTCTTGAGCTGATGACAATGCATCATGAATATACCTATTGAACATGAAGCCAAATTGTTCCTCTACTATGAGATGGATCATGATAGGCTTGAGTCTCTGAGCAATGATCTTCACAATGATTTTGTACACCATATCGCAGGCGGAAATGGGTCTGAAATCCTCAAAGGTCTCCCCTTTTTGTTTCTTCGGGATTAGGGTGATAAAAATGGCATTCATGGCCCCTAAAAATTTAGTTGTCCTATGCAATTCCCTAACCACCTTCAATAGATCATCCTTGAGTAGATCATAAAACCCTAAGAATAATTCTAGGGTAAAACCATCATGCCCTGGGCTCTTTCCTTTTTGGAAGGTGGATATGATCTTTCTATGCTCTTCCTTTGTCACTTCCTCCATTAGAACCTATTGCATATCCTCTATTATTAACCTAGGGAACAGGTTCAGGACCTCTAGGATTTCACTAATGGGGCATCCTGGTGGAGCTGAGAATCTTTTTTGGAAATGATCTACTGTAGCTTTTGTCTTCTCTTTAAATGAACGGCCTATCTCACCTGCCTCATTCTTAATTTCTAAGATGGTATTAATATTTTTCCTGTGTAAGGAAAACCTATGGAAGTATTTTGTGTTATTATCCCCAACCTCGAACCATAAGGCTCTTCTTTTTAGTCTACTAATTTTTTCCTCCTATTTTAAGAGAAGGTTGTGTTTCTCTTCTCCCCTTGTTAACTCATCCAACTCTGTTACAGTGAACACCCTTGAGTTGTTGGAGATGTAAATGTCCTCTATCTTCTTCTCTATTTCCTTCAACTCTTTTTCATCCAAGATTCTTTAATTTCTTCCCCATTCTTTTGAAAGTTTATTGATTCTTAATAAATTTTCATCATCCAAAACATGCACTCTTCTTTTCACTGAGTCTCGATTGGCTTCCAATTCTTCTTCACCAATTCTATGTACTCCTCATATTCTAGCGAATTTGGATTGAACTTGAAGGGAGCAGGGGGTTTTTCTTCCAGTTTCGTGATTGAGAAAAAGATTGCATTATGGTCTGACAACCCTCCTATTTCTACCTCAGATTTGAATACCAACTAATTATGCATCAGCCCTTCTGAAAGTAAAATTATGTCCAATCATTTGGAGATTGCTTGATCTCCTCCTCTCCTATTTCTCCAAGTAGTTCCAATCCAATTTGGTTGTAGATATATTAGCCTCTTCTGCTAAAAAAAAGAGCTGAAATATGATGATAAAACATCTTGTCGTGCATTTTTACCCCAGACTTCTCCCGATGTCAAGGTGTTGCAACTGCAAAATTTTCCCAAAATTCAAAAAAATTTGGGACCCTCCTTTAATTCGTTTTGCTCAGCTTTTTGGTTTTTGCTTGATGTTTGTGCAAAGATTACTTTGATGCCAGTGATTTTTTACGGTTTGAATTGATTTTTCCTTGCCATCGAAAGCATGTGAGATTTTTGAGTCGGGAGTCCAATTATCTTCACGCCTGCCGTTGCAGAAAAGAACAGGACATCAAGTCCGAGTCAAGTGTATTTGGTCTCCGATGCATTTTTCTTTATCGGCAGTTGTTTTGAGATTCCTTCGGAACCTTTGTCTATACGTATTCCACCGTTGCAGAGAAGGTACTACGAAGTTTTCCAAGATTTGTTGTATCCTCTTCTGATCCCCGCCATTTTTTGATTCGCAGTTCCTTTGGATTTCAGCTTTCGCCCTTGCGGCTTTGGAAAGCACTATCTTTTCGCTGTAGTTTGATTTTGTTTTCCATGTGACCGTTATTTTTTGGCCAAAGTCATGTTTGTTTTTACTCTAATTTTTGCTGGTCTACGGAACTTGGTTTCTTTTATGGTTTTGTTATTGCGGCTCTCTAGCCATCTATTGATTCAAAGCTTTAGTCTCGTGAGCTCCAAAGCAAGTTTTGATTTGTTTCTCCACCGATTCCATTGCAGTTTTCTTGGTTGTTTCATCATCCGCCGTTGCGGAGGCGATCTTGACAGGATCGCCAATCCCATAGTCTTTTGCCGCTCGATGGTTTTATTTTTCCTGCCGATTATGGATGACTGAGGCGTATATATTGGGGCAGGGGTGTTTGATTATTTTATTGTTTTTTCGGCGAATTCCTCGTGCTGTCGTTATCGCTTGAGCAGACCAACGCTTCCGCTGTCGGTACCTTCGCTCCTAAGTGGCTTCATCCTGGAAGTTTGTGATTTTTCTCCACCACTCGCACAGCACAGTTCCAGGTAGGCCCTTATGCCCATTTACCTTTCCGTTCAATTGGTCAAACTTTTTTTGTTGTCCTTGGTCAGTTCGTTGCCTCTGCAATTAGTGGTTACCTAGGTTTTCCATCTGGGCATGTATATATATTCGAGGTAAATGGTTTGGATGCCCGGTGGGGGGTTTTGTAGTTTTTCTTGATGATGACTTTCGTGGTTGTTAGGGGTTTGAAGAATGCACTCGATTGCTGGGGAAACCAGTGCAGATGGCTGTTACGCTATTCGCACCAGTATCCTCTAGTCTGTGTGTGGCCATCCGAGGGGAGTTTTTCATGTTTTTCTTCTGATATGTTGAGGTTCTGATTCCACTCTATCGTCACCCTCATTTTTGTGAACCAGGGTTGCAACGTTGAGATGGTTAAACTCGAATACGAACACAGACCATTTTTTAGGGTCAGAATGCGTTGTCTAGTCAAACCGTGATGCGAGTGCTTTTTTGCAGCAAGTAGCTTCATCTTATTTTTATGAGTTAAATGCACTATCAGAATATAGTATCCTTCTCTTGGGATTAGACCTCATATTTTCCTTGGAAATATTTAGTTCATAATGCTGAGAGGGGGTGCTTGAGACTGTTTTCTGCTTCAGCATTAGGACGGGGATAGTCTTCGTTTTAGAAAAAGCCATAATATTTTGAGTTGATTCTGCAAATGTTGGTCATGAGCTGGTTTTATCCTTTTAAGCAGATTAATTTTATGTGGGAACATTTGGTTTCTGAGCATTGTTTGTTTATTTTTCATAGCTGCACTCATGTTTAGCATAAACGAGGTAAAATGCTTATACAGTTTGTCGCCATTTTTGAATGTTATCTGGGAATGACCCAACAAAACCTAAAATATTTTGTGTATGATAGGGAAATTCTTCAGGATCTGAGTTGTCCAAACGTTAGAAGAAGAAGACTCCCGTAGTAGAAGAGGAACTCGAAGTTGAAATTGTTACCAGAGTTGAGTACACCTACGAGGACACCAAATGCATAGTGGGTGTGGAACCCGAATATAAATGGGGGGAAGTTTACAGATTAATAACACACCGAGAAGTACTTGACATAGGTTTTGAAGAAGAAACCATCTATGCCAATATAGAGAGATCTGCATTGATGAAAATTGCTACCAGACCTGAGCTTTTTCCATGCTCAGAGGTGATTGGGTGGATTCTTCCCAGGGTAGATGTAACCACCATGATTTTATCAAATGTTGATAAATAGGGTTATGCTGCTTATAGCCCTGGGTATGTATCACTGGCCTACCACTTACCAGAAGCACAAGTGTACCTAACTGAGGACTGGATGAAGGAAATTAAGATGGACCTAGTCGAGACACTGAAGAGAATGTTGGTGCCTAGCAAGAACTTTAGAACTAGGCCGATCGGGGAATATGATACTGCCACTCTAAGAACCCCTTACAGGTTCATTTCCCTGATGCTAAACAGGATTTTCAAGAGGGCCTACGGTAAAATATTCAAGTTAGAATGGGTGCCTATCATTTTCTATGTTGCAACACAGGGGACAGTGTTCAACTGGGCAAACATTGTGTCCAACATCCTCTTAGCCAGCATTGCATCAGCATTAGGAGGGGTGTCCCAGAAGAGATCAGAGTTCTATATGAGCTCTATACTGATTGATTGCATACTATGCACTCAACCCTTCCCAAATCTGAGGTGTATCTGGGACCATGAGAGAACACCAGTTTACTCAGCATACAAGCCACTGTGGGCACACAAATACCACAGTCACTATAGGGAAGTGTGTGAACACTTCATCATGCCATTATATACCTTGATTTTCTTGAAAGAGTGCAACTGCATGTCGGAGGAAGCATTGCAGGTGATTCAAGAATATGCAGACCACTACTTAACTAAGGATGGATTGTATTTCAGAATGTATGGATGCTCTAGAGCACCCTCACTGCTGCCAAAATATGCCATTGACTATATAGTCCACAAAGAGGTAGTTAGGCAAGTCTTTTTAGATGGCATAGGGAGCTTTTTGTTTGAACATAAGAAAGCAGCTTACCCTCCTTTACCATTCGGGTTGGGAAGCTATAAATTGACAAGGGTGAAGAAAGATGAGGAATTTGTGGAGGAATTGGGGAAATGAATTTCCACAGGAATGATTCCCAAAATAAAGTGGCAGAGCACTGCATGGAGGCAAATGTGCATTTTGAATATACAAGCCACTAGGATAGAGAGGAATCCATTTTTCGCAGTGCACAAAATATAACGGCCTTAAGAAGAAGGTTCAAAAACAAAATCACCACCAAAGGCAGAAAAGGACAAGATGAGCAAGAAAAGGCAGAGGAGGAAGAAACTAGAAAAAGAAATGAAGATGCTAGGAGACTAGCACAAAAAGCCGAAAGCTGGCTCAAAGGTGAGGAGGAAGAAAAGAGAAGAGCTGAATAAGAAGCAGCTAGAAAGTCAGAAGAAGCTGCCCAGAGTGAAGAGGAGGAAAAGAAAAGAAAGATGGACGAGGAACTAAAGAAGCAGGAAGCAGAAAGGCTAAAGCTGACAGGGACAGTGACAGAGCAATCAGTTTCTGATCCTATAGACAGTCAGGCTTAGGACTTGGGGAACCCTGATATTCAAGATCCCGAGGCAGCTGCTGGTAGCACAACAGTACAGGTTATGGTCCCTACCCTAAGACTAATCCCTTTTGAGCAGAAGAAAGGGGAGGAGGTACCGGATTTCAACACTATTTTTTATGATAGAGAAAGGAAAAGAATAGTGAAGAGGACAGAGAGAAAGGTTGAGACTGGGAGGCAATCGGGTAAAATGATAAATGATACAACCGTAGTATATGGGACAGACAAGGATCCCAGATTCTCCATCAGAGCTGGGGCTGCATTGATCCATGCTTCTAAGGACAATGTAGATCGAATAATGATTGGTCTTGAACAGTCAAAGAAGTCCACTGCCCAGCTCAAAGATACCCTGAGAAGAGAGAGAGAGGAAAATAATAGATTTAAAAGACAGTTTGAAGACATACAACAGGGAATAAAGTCTTCAAAAGCTTAACTCCAGTTCCTCCAAGTAGAGAAGAGATCTATGGAGGCCACCCAAGGAAGTTTGGAGAAAGTGCAACAGGAATGTCAAGAGTTAAGAACGGAAAAGGAGAAGTTGCTAGGTAAGATAGGGGAATTGGAGCTATAGAAGGCTACCTTGGAGGAATCCAAAAGGTAATCTCAGGGGAATACTGCAGAGCCGAGAGAATAGGTTGCGTCATTAACAACAGCTCTAGAAGAGGCCAAGGAATAGCAAGTCAATCTTCATCCTTTCAAGGAGCATGTTCTGGCACAGAGGAGTAAGATGCACCAGTTGCAAGTAGCCATAGAGGAAGAAAGGTGCAAAATCTTGTAGGTAGATAATCAACTAGAAGAGATTTTGGAAACCTCTTCATATTTTGTAGATAGATTGCAAGACATCTTAGAAGTTCTGACAGGAAGGATGACGAAATTGGAAGCGAATGAAGAAACCCCTGCGGATCTACCATCAACAGATCAATAAGCCCTAAGGAAAGACTATGATTTACTGGATTTTTCCATTAACACAGCCGAATAATTCAAGAAGGCTATCAAGAAGACAAAGGGGGCTTGTGCAGAATTCTTTAGGAGACTTTTGATCACTTATAATCGCTGCTGGGTTGAGGCTAAACAGAGAATGGATACCTTTCCACACCACAGCTTGTTTTTCGAGATTTTGCAAAGAATATATCAAGAAGATGAACAAAGGATACAACAAATCAAAGCCATAGACAAGCAAACCCTGAGGAACGAAGTATCTCATTCCGCGGTTAGTGTGCAGTTGCTAGAATACCAACTTCACCTGAGCACAGCCAGAATAGAAGTAATAAGAAATCAGGCTGCTAAATTCAAAATAAATATTCATTTCTTAGAACCTTCCGAATTCGAAAGCATTGCCTCAGAGGCTTCAGCATGGAAGAAGTTTTTGAATAGTCAAGCGGGACCCTCCTCATGAGCACTTTATTCATTTTATTGTAATATATTGTAAACTTTGTAAGCACTTAATGAAAGAAAAATGTGGGAGATGAAGAATTGGGGAAGCCCAAGAGTCATTCGTGGGCATCCCAACAATTTTGTTCTTTTTGTATAAATATAGAAGATTTAGATAAGGGAGGGACTTTTTTTTCCCAGTTAGATTGGTGAGGACATATTGTAAGAAGAACTATTTCCTTTTGCAATAGAGAATTACAATTTGCCTATTGGAGAAAGCTTGATGGAATGTTCAAATGTTATGCTATGGATTTGTTGAAGAGGAACTATTTCGTTTTCAACTTTGTGTCCATTAATTGTGAGATCATTCTAACTCTCTGAACCTATGTTCTTGTATGAATGATATTTGGTTTATTTTATGAAAATTTCCACTATGAGTAATGAATGTTGTTCATAAACAATTGGCTATCTGATTGTTCAAATATCTTTAAGTGTTCATGTGTTTTGAAAGAGGTATTAGCTATCTATGATTTTCATAATGCATGCAAAAAATACATTACTCATTAATAAGTGATAATCTTGCTCCCTGGGGATAGGTTAGGTAGTTAGTTTTAATTCCTTTTTGTGTGTAATTTAGATGCAAGCGAGTCTAAGGTGAGAGGTAAGAACCTGTGCATCACATTGTGACCACTCCTTGCATTCTCAATCAATCGGCATTTCTAGATAGGCTCTTGCATATCATACTTAAAAATAAAAATAAAAAACACAAAAATATACACGGTGGACCGGGCCACAACCGGTAAAACCCTTTGTTTTTGTTACTTGACCTACGGTAGCCAGACCGCAAACCGGACGGATTCCATACACCGAACAGTCATGGGCTAGTTGGGAATGTTGACTGGGGAGAATCCCTTGTTGTTGTTGCCTACAAATTTCTAGGCCTCAACACAAGGTCAAGTTTAGATCCCCTGCCAAAATCAAGTTTTCATGGTCCAAAGCTCCACTTCCTCTTAGGGTTTCCCAAAAACTCCTTCTTTCATAAAAGGGGCATAATCATTCAGGAATTAAAAAATAATCCTGGTTTCAAGATATTCTAGCTCTGTTCCTATTGCATCCTCGAAGGTATTCTTATTGTGGAAGATGATGTCTAGACTCCATGGTGTTACCAAACCCCCCAATTACCCCTCTACATCCAGGGTTTCCATCTTCCAATCCTTCAAACATGTTTTCAGTGTGTCTTTAGCTTTCCCTCTTTCTGACATTATCTCTTGTAAAGCTACCACTTTTTTCTTTTTTAAATCTAAAATCCTATAGAGGGATGCTAATTTAGGGGCCCCTCTTAACCCCCTCATGTTGGAGAATAAAATTAGCATTTACATAACCCTACTTGGGGATTTTCTCACTGTAAGAGCCCTTCCTATCATGGTTTGCTTCCCTTCCAAGATTTCCTTTGTTGCCTTCAATTGTGCTTTGCTCAGGTACAATTTTCTTCTAGTGCCTATTTTTGGAACTTAATTGAGGGCTAGTCCTCCCACAGAGCTTACATGATTCTCCTTTCCTGATATGGGTCTTAAATTATAACCCTTATTGACTTCCATTGAATTATGGTTCGTCCCCATAGTTTTCACGTCATCTTCCTTACGTTTCCCTGAACTCTGTTTTGTTTCTATGGGATGAATCAATTTCTTCCCGCACCTATTTTTGGAGCTTGACCGAGGGATAGTCCACCCCAAAGATTACAAGATTCCCCTTTCCTGGATCACAAACCTTACTAAATTTCAGCAAATTTTGTTCCATCCCCATAGTTTTACAGTCATCTTCCTTACAGTTCTCTGGAAAACTCTTTTCCGTTTCCACGGGTCTGAAGACGCTTCTTTCCAACAAATTTTATGAGCTCTCATTGGCTTGTAAACCCCCGTCTATTGTGACTGAATTAAAAAAATTGTGGACAGTGATAGGTCTAGTACCTTTAGACAACGATGCATGGTTGACTTCTCGTTCATCGCCTTTTTGCACGTCCTCAACTGCATGTGTTACCGTCGACACCTTCGCATCCTCCTTCATCTTACAAGGCTCTTCAACTAGCTTTATGTCCATCTTCGTATCTTCTTTCTTTCTATGCTGAAGCAGATCCTCCACATACTTCACGGAATCCCAGGTTTTTTTTTGTCCATCTTCTTGATCCATACTTTTCTGTAAGTATGTGTTTGATTTCCGGTAATTTCTAAACAACCTTTTTACAAATGCCCTACTTGTCTGCAATTGAAACAGCAGAATGGGAGTTTCCAATAGTCTAGGCATTAGTTCCAACTACTCTCATGCATCTTAATAACAATATCCTCATACAAACCATCTCTCATGTCCATTTCTACAAGAATTCTAGCGCACTTTTGGTCTGTCTTCACTGCCCAGTCATCCTCGAGCTTGATAAACTTCCCAATTTTATTCCCTATTCCTTCAAGAATGTGTTTCTTCCATAAGATCATGGGTAAACCAGGGAGAATAGCCTAGACTTGTTGTATGTTATGAGGCTCCCTATGCACGTTAAACTCAATATGCCACTTCTTTAAAATTAGTCCAGAAGGTCCCCAATTCCATCTCCTTTGTAAAAAAGAATTATGTCCTCTTCATTTCAAACATTTAGCAGAAACCATTTCCTGGATAGAACATGAAAACTTGGGGTATAACCCAAACCAGGTTCCAATTTTTCTCCATCCACTCCTTTAACGAAGCGCTCCCTATAATTTTTCCACAGAATATACCACCTAGCGTGAGGTTCAGGTATTTTGAGATCTCTGTTATCTATATATCTCTTCCCGCTGTCAATTCTAGAGTTGTTTTCTTTATTCTCATTCCTTTCGATTTTGATTTAGCATGCACCATAGTTCCATCACCTTTCGTGTGTGAATCCTTGCATGAACCTGTGTATGCATTCATTTCCTCGCGTGGGGTGATGAACCCTCGCATACCTTCTACTAACTTACGCAGCATGTCTACAATTATTGATTCGCATGGGGTGGCGGGGGTCCTTTCTCCCATTTCGGTATCAATTTTAAAAATTGAACCTTGATAAGGTTCCTCTTCATAATCCAAGAGCTCTTTATTTTACACATTTTCCTTCCCCATTACTATTTTGTTGGGTCTCCCACTATCCAACTCTACAAATTGATTACTTTCCCCTGTGATCCCGATGGGATCATTATTAACATTATAATATTATTTTATTAAGCATCATATTTGATTATATTAAGATGTGTTAGGAATCATGTTTGTTACAACTTGATAATATGATATAATGGGGTATTAAAAATGGGTTGATAAATATGGATACCTACAATATATGGTGAAACTAGGGGTTTTTGTAATTGGAAATGTATATTGGGAGGGGGTTCAACAATACAATTTTAGGAGGTATTTTCTAGTATTTAGTGAAATTGGGGATATTATTTAATATCCTATGAAGGGTCGTGCTAGGTAACAAGTTCACTGAGTGAACCCCTCATGAACTAAACAAATAAATTTAAAGCATAGTTTTCATCTCTTTCAACTTTAACACTCCCAAAGGTCCATGTGTTAAATTTGAAAGCATACAAATACAATAAATAAAAACAATAGTAAATCTAACTCAAACTACAAAGAAAAAAGATAAGATAACCTACTAGGAGAGTTGAAACCTTACTTATACTCGGGAATATTTTTTTAGATTAGATATTTTCTATTAAGGGACAACTCACTACAGGAACAAAGGACATTCCTAAGAGAGAGAATAAATTAAATTAATGTAGTTTTAGTCAACTACAGTAGCAGTCAAGGTAACCTAGTCAACAAGTAAGGAAACCCCAATTACTGGAGAAACAAACCAAGAAACAACACTCTATAAAACATCATGTAATCATTACATTCCACACACAAACCTGATCTCAGTTTGTATCCCATACAAATCCCATGGCTTTCTTACAGCTTAGCACACTCAAATAATGCAACATAGATCTTAGTCACTCAAGTCTGAACCATGACCTCCTAAGTTCAGTTGTGACCGTCTTGGTGCTTCCTGAACTAAATCATGACCTTCTTGGGTATAGTTGAATTGAATTGTGACCTTCTTGGGGAGTCCTATACTGAACTGTGACCTTCTTGGTTTTTATTGAATTGAATCATGACCTTCTTGGGGCTTCTTGAACTAAACTGTGATCTGTCTGAAATTTCTTGAGAAGGTCGTGAGTTGTTTGGGGATTCTAGAAGGTCACACCTATAACAAACATAAAAAAGGGTTAAGGTACCACACTATGAGGGGGCACTAGAATAAGGACCAATCAAGGGTCAACACACAGGGTGTTCACTTAGTGAAACTATGTTATAGAACCTTCGTTCATGGTATATTAAATAATACCCCTAATTTCACTAGATATTGATAATTTCTTGCAAAAATCATTTTGTTGAGCCTCCATGTCAATACATATTTCCAATTAAAAATCACTTATTTTTATAATACATTCCTTATTTTTACTAGAAACCCCTTTTTATACCCCCAATACCTATAAATCCCCCATACACTATTCCCCGCCCCCCAATACATACAAATTATTGACCTTATTTTTCACAATTAAAAACCCGCCTTTATGAATGAACATGATAATATATTGCTCAACAAGGCGAATCCCTCGTGGGTCAACATAAGATCACAAGTCAACAAGAGGGGTCTTAAGAAAAAAGACATAAACCATGACAAACCATCTCAATTCATTTTTGTCAGTCTATTAATTTATTGAGATTTTATCCATCAGCAACACTTAGAAAGTACAATAAATATCTCCTCGATCCTAATATCTCATTCACAAAACTATGAAAACCTAAATAGTACAATTTCAATATTTTACTCTCCTATAAGACATTGCTTTGGAGGATTAATTCCACGTAAAAGTAAACAGGTCTAGTTAACTTGAGCTTCCTGTCTCGATCGTCCTAAAACTGTCGCTAAGATGTCATCCATGTTGTCAGTTGGATTTCAAATCTCATGACAAGTTATTTCTCAGTGAAATTTCGCTCCCACCCTGATCGTTAACCAACTTATTAGTTAAATCTGCAAAATCCTTGAGGACTGTCATATCTAAATCTGGTTGGATCAATGGTGGATTCCAAATGTATTAAAACGTATTTGATGGAAATTTTGCATCCATCATCCCGTGTTAACCTCCTACCACTTCACCCAGTGAAATGTGTTTACCGCCATCGATCTTCTTCAAGATCTATCTTAGTCGTTGATCATAAAGTCACTCTTCCACGATCACTTTTGATTTCACAAGTCTTATCTCATGCGTTCTTTCATCAGGCGAAATTGATTTCATTCGTGGATTTGTTGAAGATACATGTTCTTTAAAATCCCTGCAATATTCACCGAATTGATCAATGAAATGATTAATTCCTTCTGCAATTTAAAGGTTATTGTCTTAGGTCTAAAAAAATTGGAGTTTATTTATCAAAGTATGCCGATACATATACATGGAGTGAATTCACACTATACACAAATCTATATGGAGACACAAAGACAATTAAAAACATATGCAGAGTCTAAATCTTTTCTCTTTATTCAATTTATCAAAATTACAAATTCTACTCACATCTATAAATTCTATTTCTTCACTCTATTATGTCTCTCACATTCACTTTGTCTTACTCTCTTACTCCACACTCCATGTTTTTCTCTTTTACTCTGTACACATATTTAACAACAATTTCATCCTGTAAACCTGTCAGATCTGAATAGACAAGATATGAATACCTAATAAAAGTAAACCTATCAACAAATATCTGTACCTAAAGAATTCCTCACATGGTTCAAGGAGAAAAGGGGATTTTTTCCACTTATTACAATCAAAATAAACCCTATCCTAACTCTAACCTTCTAGAAGTGATTACATGGAATGCTGACTCATCAACCAAAGAAATCTCAGTTGGATGCTCCTACAACATACTCCTCAGGAAGAAAATAGTTCTTCAGTAGGTCTCCAAGGTGCACATTATATTTGGAAATTTCCTGATTTGTCATCCAAGCTACATCTTCAGGGATGATTCTTCCATTTGATTAAGTACTAAAAGAAATTGTTGTTCCTGGTCTTCCTTAGGATTCTTTTGTCAAGGATGGATTCAATCTGAGGTTGTTCTTTATATGGAATTTGTCCTTGCAAATCTATATATGGATAATCTCCATCTAAAGTTATACCATCTGTTTGGATACCTACATATCTAAAAGGACTCAAATCCGAAACATTAAAAATTGGTGAAATCTGAAGGTCGAAAGGAAGTTCAATCTCATAAGCATTCGCAGAAAACTTCCTTAAAACTTTACAAGGTCCAATATTTTTAAGCTTCAATTTATTATAAGTTCCTTTAGGGAACCTTTCCTTCCTAATATAGGCCATCACTAAATCTCCAACCTGAAAATTTACTTCTCTCTTCTTCAAGTCTTCTCTCTATTTATATTTTTATGCACTTTCCTATAATCTCCTCTTGATATTTTCCTGCGTCTCATGTACGCTAATTGAAAAGTATTCACCCTCTGCACTTCTTCTTTCTTGTTTTCCCAAATATCTAAGTTCATATACACCTCTTGGATGCATCCCATAGACAATTTGAAAAGGACTCATGCCTATAATTCTGTTGGGTGAATCATTGTATGGAAACTTGGCCTGAGCA
This sequence comes from Pseudotsuga menziesii, assembly GCA_001517045.1. Taxonomy (NCBI): domain Eukaryota; kingdom Viridiplantae; phylum Streptophyta; class Pinopsida; order Pinales; family Pinaceae; genus Pseudotsuga; species Pseudotsuga menziesii. Next base: position 170,285 of record LPNX011154706.1, on the reverse strand, counting down.
AGATCCAAGTCCCACTATTCTGGATGTTCATACATAAGACTTATGAGTATGTTCCCCAAGATCCTATTTACCACTTCAGCCTGAGGGTGATAAGAAAAACTAAAACTGATATTATTCTCCAATTTCTCCCATAGAGTCCTCCAAAATGACCAACAATTTTTTTATCTCTGTCAGACACAATACTCAAAGGAAACCCATGCAACTTTACAATTTCTTAAAAGAATAGGTTAGCAATATTCGTTGTTAGATTTTTATCATTCAGGCTAGCATTATGATCTTAGGATCTTTAACTGAGAGAATAACATGCACAACAATAAACACAAGAGATAAGAGACACAAATAATTTTCCTGGGGGAAACCATAAAGGAGAAAACCCTGCAACTTTCTCAGAGATAGAATCAACACCAAAAGTAAAACCCAAAAAACATAAAGATGATATCCCGATAGCAGTATTCTCTCTCTTCTCCCAGCAACTTCTCCTCTCACTCATGTGCCCCAATGAGTGAGTGAGTGTGTGATAAATAGAGAGGCTCATTCTCTATTTATATTCTTTCGTTCACTTGAAACCCACTCCAACATGTCGGCCTCACTTAATAATTACTTACTAGAGCCGACATCTCTAGGAGTGTCTAATAACCCTAGTGCCCCACAACTTGTGGGGACTTTTCCTCCTCCGACCAACAAGGAGGTTTATCCTTAACACAATGGTGGGGACTATTGCCCCAACTTACAATGACTCACCTAGGGTCAACTTCTCTAGGATAGTCTAATAACCTTAGGGCCCCACAACTGTGGGGACTTTAACCCTTGACCAATAGGAGGGTTACCCACAATGACTTAACATGACTTGTTTACATTATAGAAACTTCCCGGAATAAACATCAGGGTATGACATGAATCAAATACATTACAGACACATTCTGAAATAAACATCAGGGTACAATACATAAGATATACGGATGAATACATTCTGAAGTTACAATTACATCAACACTCCCTCTTAACTAGGAAGATATTCTCTCAACACAATTTATCGACACAAGTCTTCTTATTTGTATCATCTGGATCATCATTGAGTTCTCATCATCTTCATCTTCAAATCATCTTCATCTAGATCTGGATCATCACTCGATCTGGATCATCATCACTGGATCTAAATCATCACTCAATCTGGATCACCATCACTTGATCTGGATCATCATCACTCAATCTGGATCACCATCACTAGATCTAGAACATCACTCGATCTAGATCATCACTGTTGGATCATCATCACGGGTGCTATCTCATGATTCTTCTCATCACAGGAAGTTCTACAGATCCAACCCTTTTTCATGCTGGTTGTAGGCCTAGCCTCCATGTAGGTCTTCTTCTGCACTTATATCTAACCCTAAGTCAGAATGGCCCACCCAGCACTTATATCTAATCATGTAGGAACCAATCCTATAATCATATCAGAAAGGCACACCCAGCACTCACATCTGACCATGTGGGAACACCTCCCGCAACCCTGTCAGAAAGGCCCAGCACTCACATCCGTCAACTAATGTCAGAAAGTCTCAGCACTTACACTCGACCATGCAAGGAACCAATCCTCCATGCTGAAAGGATCTGCACTTACATTCGGTCATGCGAGGAACCAATTCTCCATGCCAAAAGGCTTTGCACTTACATCTGACAACCAATGTCAGAAAGGCTCAGCACTTATATTCGACCATGCAAGGAACCAATCCTTCATGCCGAAAGGGTTGCACTTATATCTGACAACCAATGTCAGAAGGGATTGCACTCACATCTTGATCATGTAGGAACAAATCCTACGATCATATCAGAATGGCCCCTAGTCCCAGACTGAGCTACTTGGTAACTGACCAGGTGCCTCCATTCCAAGAATGGAATTCAACGCTTACTTCTGATCATGTACGAACCAATCCTATAGTCACATCAGAATGGATCAGCACTCACATCTGACATGGAAGGAACCAATTCTCTCACCATGACATAATGGCTTAGCCCTTACATCTAATCATGGAAGGAACCAATCCTCTCACCATTTCAGAATGGCTATGGGTCTCATCATTTCCCCTTGGAGGAAACCTCAATCTGGAGAACACCAAGCTTCTCCCTGAAGGTTTCAAACTTCACCTTAGCCAATGGCTTTTTCAACACATCAGCTATCTATTCCTCTGTTTCAACATACTGGAGCTTCACTACTCCCCTCTACACCATATCCCTAATATAGTGATACTTGATCTCGATATGCTTCGACTTGTCATGGAACACTGGATTCTCTGACAACTTCATGCAACTCTGGTTGTCACAATGTATACAAGTAGCATCCATCTGGAGATCAAATAAATCAGACAATAGATTCCTTAGCCATACTGCCTCACAACTAGCTAAACAAGTTGTGACATACTCTGCTTCAACTATACTCAGTGCCACACAGGATTGCTTCCTACTGAACGAAGACATCACACATGATCCCATACTGAAGCAACACCCTGAAGTGCACTACTTGCCCAATCTGAATCAACATAACCTTCCAGGTTAATCTTTTGATTCGCCTCATACTTGAGCCCATAATTAACTGTACCCCTTAGGTACCTTACTGCATGCTTTGCAACCATTAGGTGAACATGTCTCAATGTGTTCATAGCAAAGCAAATATCTAGTCTCCTAATCGTCAGGTACATCAAGGACCCAATCATTTGATGATACATCATAGCATCAACCGCTTATGATGAAGCATCACTCAATAGCTTCATGTTCGATATGGCCTTTCAGTACATCATCTTGAACCTCTTCAGGATCTCTACTGCATACTTCCCTTGTCCTAGGGATATTCTGCCACACCTCCATGCCTAGAAAATAGTGCATCAACACATAACAGGAGCATCACTAGTCTTCCACCTTCAACCTTGAAGCAAGGGTTGGAATCCACTTTACTCTCAGTAAAGCCTAGAGTTACCAGTAATTTGTCCATCATGTCATATCATGTCAAACCTCAGGATATTCTATAGTCACTCCCTCTGAAGCATCATACTCCCTATGTCTTCCGTACTCTATGCACTCAAATATTCTATACTGGAGTGACAAGTATCTTCCTCTAATACTAATATTCTATGTATCCATCTAGGATCATTGGATACCAAGATCCTTTATCTTGAACTTTTTCAAAATTTCTTCTTGCACCCATCTGTGAGCTTGTAATCCTATATAGGCTTTCTTATTCAACCTATAGCAAAGGTTAAAATATTCATCAAGCTCCTCATGTATGTGTTATCCCATGGTTGTCTTCTGAACTCATACAAGGCCTTCTTTCATTTGCAAACATTATTATTCCTGTCATGTGACTTCACTTCTAGTGGTTGCAAATGTCTCTTCGTAGTCTATGCCTTCTTTTCGTGAGAAGCCTCGTGCTACAAATATTTCCTTGTATCCCACGATGTTTCCATCTACTGCATGATGGAACTACAAACTTCCATTCACGTATCGATACTACATCCTAGACATCATTATTCTTGAACCTTTCTTCTTGGTTACTTCTTTATGGCTGAAAGGCTCTGCATCAATGATGTCATTGCATTCGTCATATTATTCTTCATCTTGAACTGTCGTCACTTGTTCTTCAGAACAAGTCTCATCCTTCTTTGCTTGTGCGCGATTATGTATGAGATCTTTCCTACAAGTCAAATGCATTTGTATGGTTAGAAACATTTTATAAGGAATACTCATACTGGAAAGTTCTTATGCATAAATATATGGTCATGCAACTACTTTAGCCAATACAACATTCATCCATATCTCACGGAAACTTTTCTAGATGCCTTCCATCTCCACCAGGACAACATTGAGATTGTGCACTAATCCAATATGTCAGCAAAGAGGTTTCATTCTAGATAAGCAGCAATGGAGAGTTTTATAGCACCATGAGATACTTACCCATCACATGCATATTAGTAGTATACTGTCATTAATGCAAACATTCTATCATGCATAATACATCAACTGAATATAAACAAATTGCATAACAAAAACAATATCATGAAATGACAATTGAATACTTATCTTTATTTGTTTCGTGGGTAGACTCCTTCTTGAGCCTTCAGCTTCATCATCTTCTTAATTCATAATAGCATCGTTTCTTATCCAAATGCTAAGGTGGATAAGAGGTTCTTCAAGAGTTCAGTTCTTCATATTCCTCATCGCTTGAGGGATATTCTTTGGATGGTGAGAGCTTGATCTTCAATTAATCCCATCTTCTCTTCTCTTATTATGAGTCGAGCTTATTCTTCTTCCCAGAGTCTACTAAAATTAATCACTTCCTTCTGGCACACCTTCCTCAAATGAATGAATCCCATGATTCTGGGAGGCCATTCAAGGTGGCTATCACCACTTCTACATTCTTCACTTCTTCTTTTACCGCTTCAAATTTGTTCTTTGATTATGCATTCTGGATCTTCACATTCTTCAATTGTCTTCTCAAAGTCATATTCAGATTTATGTTCTTCCCTTAGAATAGCTAGGTCAAGGAATCAACCATCTTCGGTGTATTTAGGGAAGACACTTGTGGTACAAGTTGATCCATGAATGAATCAACACTGATCGTCTTGACCAAGTTCTTCTTCTGTAAGGCTTCTAGGCTCATCTCCCTCTGGAACTGGAACCTCTCTACTCATGTAGGTCTCCAATTCATTTTCTTTAGAGAGAACAAATACTTCCATGCTTGGAAGTTGTCAACTTCACCAATATTATAATCAAGTTGATGTGATATATCACTTTGAAATGAGAAACTCAAATGCAAATAGCAAAAGATAAGATCTTATCGATTTGAGGTGTCCGTCCTGGTTCTGGAGCTGGCTGATCTAGGGTTTGTCAGAGAAACCATAATTTTAAAAAATTGGAATCTTTCAGATCTGATTTTATAGAAATATGATCTATTCAAGTTGAGTTGTCCAATGTACTCCTTTTCTGAAAACAGTGGAGGGAAGCTCCCAAAACAGGAAACCCTAGTTTTCCAATTTCTTCTGCAGAAATGTCTGTTACTGTTTCTATGGTATCTTTGAAATTACTACTCCTCTATATTTGAAACTTTTCACTGAGGTATCCTCGCATGTCCCTATTCCAAAACCACATGATTAATAAGAATTGGTTTCACCAATTGGGACTTATGATCATTTTCCCAAGGTGACCTGTTACAGGACTGTTCAACACATCAAAGTTGTACGGACGTCCACATGTCACTGGTTCATGTTCTGAGTCTAAAACTTATAACTAATAATTTAAAGTCCATTCTATTTTTGGAACATCTTTAGAAATTTAATTTGGACCTTTGTATCCCAATATATAGCAATTCTCCCCAAGTGTCCTATTTAGGGATGAATTCTAGAAGCGACTGGAACCCTAACTTGGAGGAATCATATGTCGAAGAATATAGCGAATATGAGGCTGAATTTTGGACACATTGTACACCAGGATTTTATATTTGACATATGAAATTTTCAATGCCTGAGCCTTCCCAAATCCGGAGATTTAGTGAATGTACCAAAACATATCATTTTTATTATTTAGGGTTTTTCTAGCTCGGGCTCAAACTAGGGTTTGACTTTCCTGGAGTTATACCCAACCAAAAATATTGACCCAGGTATCTAAAATTTGATTTTCATGAGGAGAGAAATCCTATGCCGGGCTCACTCAAAAATTCCTCTTCTGTAAGAATCCCTAATTTCCCCCACCAAAACTAAAAATGCTTGAAATCGAATTCCGCTTCGATAGAAAGATGTGCCCTTCAATGGAGAGTCATCCTAGCATACTTTTGCTGATGGATCGTAGAGAGAGACCCAAAAATTAAGAATCCCTAGCTTCTATAGTTGCACAATTTCTTCTTCTCAGGTTAGATCCGATACCATGTTAGATTTTTATCATTCAAGATAGCATTATGATCTTAGGATCTTTAACTAAGAGAATAACATGCACAACAATAAACACAAGAGACAAGAGACACAAATATATTTCCACGGGGAAACCATAAAGGAGAAAACCCCGCAACTTTCTCAGAGATAGAATCAACACCAAAAGTAAAACCTGAAAAACATAAAGATGATCTCCCGACAGCAGTAGTCTCTCTCTTGTCCCAGCAGCTTCTCCTCTCACTGATGCGCCCCAATGAGTGAGTGTGTGTGTGATAAATAGAGAGGCTCACTCTATATTTATATTATTTCGTTCACTTGAAACCCACTCCAACATGTTGGCCTCACTTAATAATTACTTACTAGATCCGACATCTCTAGGAGTGTCTAATAACCCTAATGCCCCACAACTTGTGGGGAATTTTCCTCCTCTGACCAACAAGGAGGTTTATCCTTAACACAACGGTGGGGACTATTTCCCCGACTTACAATGACTCACCTAGGGTCAACTTATCTAGGATACTCTAATAACTCTAGGGCCCCACAACTGTGGGGACTTTAACCCTTGACCAATAGGAGGGTTACCCACAATGACTTGACATGACTTGTTTACATTATAGAAACTTCCCAGAATAAACATCGGGGTATGACTTGACTCAAATACATTACAGACACATCCCGGAATAAACATTGGGGTACAATACATAAGATATACGGATGAATACATTCCGAAGTTACAATTACATCAACATTGGTTACATCATTAATATTTTTACATGCAATAAAATTAGCCATTTTGGAAAATCTATCTACCAAAAAATAAATTGAATCATGACCTCTCTGAGCTCTAGGTAAACCCAGAAAAAAATCCATGCTTATAGAATCCCAAGGCCTAGCTGGAATAGGCAGGGATTGATACAATCCTATGTTCTAACTTCTCCCTTTTGCATGTTGGTAGATTATGCATCTTTCAACAAATTTCTTCACATCAAGTTGCATCCTTGGACAAAAATAAAAATTACTCACCATAGAAAAAGTCTTGTCTTGTCCAAAATGTCCTAATAGACCTCCACTATGTTTTTTCCTGAATTAAATTCTCTCTCATTGAACATCTTGGAATAAATATTTTACTATCCTTGAACAACAATCCTTCCCGCAACATATAATTTAACCACTGGATTTTGTTATGGTTAACTGGATTTTCACGGGTTGCATATATATCCTTGAAATCTAAATATTCTTTATACATATCAATCAAGTTCTCAAATCCCAAAGTATTGACCTTAACATCTTGCAAGACCAGATTTATCCTACTCAAAGCATCTACAACTTTATTAGACTTACCACTTGTATGTTTGATAACAAAGGTAAAGTTCTACAAAAATTATACCCATTTAGCATGTCTCTGGTTTAGTTTAGGCTTAGTTTAGGCTAACTATTTATGAACTGCAAAGCATGATTGTCAGAATATAACACAAATTCCTTAGGCATCAAATAATGTCTCCACTTCTTAAAATCATGCAGTATTTTTGTTTTTCTTCATTCATTTTTTCACTGAAATATACCACTGGCCTCGGCTCTTGACTTAAAACTGCTCCCATTGTTGTTCCACTAGCATCTGTCTCTACTTGAAATACTTTGTCAAAAATGGGAAAATCCAAAATAGGCTTCTCAGTTATCATTTTTTTCAACAACTTAAAATTTATATCAGCTGCTTCTGTCCATTTGAAAGGTTGATTACTTCCTCTGAAAGTATTGATTACTTCCTCTGAAAGTATCTATTAAAGGTGCAAAAATATGGCTAAAATTCTTAATGAACTTCCTAAATAAATTATCAAGTCCTTGGAAACTCAACTCATAAGCATTCCTTGGAACTTGCCAATTTAAAATCGCTTGCACCTTGTCAGGATCCATCTCCAGTCCCTCTTACGAAACTATAAATCTCAAGTAAACTAATTCTTTCTTCAGGAAACTACATTTCTTCATATTTATCAGCAGCTTCTCATTCTGAAAATTCCTCAATACCAACTTAAGGTGTCTTAAATGTTCCTCTCTATTCTGACTGAAAATTAGAACACGATCTAGATACACTATAACAAACTTCCCAAAAAATTCTCGTAAAACCTCATTCATCAACCTTGTGAAGGTATTGGGTGCATCAGTAAGCCCAAATGGCATTACTAACCACTCATATAGTCCATCATTAGTTTTAAATGTTTTCTTCCATTCATCTCCTTTCCTTATCCTAATATGATGATATCCACTCTTTAAATCTATTTTTTTTAAATATTTTGAACCACTTAAACAATCCATCTGATCATGAATATGGGCTAAATGAAATCTATACATGATAGTGATCTTATTGATTGCCCCAGAGTCAGTGCACATCCTTCACCAACCATATTTCTTTGGACTAAGTATTGTGGGCACTGCACAAGGACTCAAACTTTCTTTTACCAATCCTTTCTCCAACATCTCCTGTACCTATTGTTTGATCTCTTCATTTTCTTGAGTTAATCTGTATGTTGCTTTATTAGATAAACTTGCACCAAGTATTAAGTCAATGTGATGACTAATACTTCTTAGAAGGGGTAAATCACTTGACAACTCATGTTATCAGGAATTTTACACCTCTTGTGGACAAGAGTTATTCCTCTACCCTGTAAAGCAAAAGTGTAGAACAAAAGAGCACAACAGTATATCTTTCCCCTAAGTAATAAATTTGAATAACATGAAACTGAAATCTTACCCCAAACCTAAGTCCTTTTGTCCAAAAGTCCAATACCTGCAAAATAGATCAAAAGACAAAAACACAAAGTGAGAGCATCATGAAAAATCAACTACCTATGTTAGTGATCAAGGATTCCGAGAATATCTAATCTGCAATTAAAACACATTAAATATGGGAAAATGGAACACTTTTGTATTAATAATGAGAGAGTAAATTTACAACCAATCCTTGATGTTGATGGATTTATCCTCTAAAACAAATCTACAATCCTTCACACCTATGACAATCTCTTCACATACAAGCCCACTCTATCATGCATCTAACTCGGATCTCAATCCAATAGCATAAGGGTACTTTATTTTGGCTTCTCCCACTTACATCATGAAGGCTTCATTTATAGGCCCAAAACACATGAGATTAACTTGGGGAATGGATAGGAGGTGATCCCAACAGGTGAGCGAGGCGAATTCCACCTCTCCCATGCTAGTAGGAACTAACTCCAAGGAGGTTTCCACAAGGAAGATTCTAGAACATTATTTTTTCTCATATTTGGTTGACCGACGCACTTAGATGAAGGTGTAATAGCACAGACCAAACTTGTTTTCAAAGGAATCAAGGATTGATGCTCCTTGCTCCACTACACAGAGAGTCATCGGCACTCTGTCATAGCTGGAGAAAAGTGTCGTCCTTCCAAAAGGAGGAAAAAATATACCAAAGGGATCTCAAGTCAGGCTCTCTGAAAGGAAAATAGGCTACTCTAGAATTTTCAGGTGCAACATGAACCGTGTGATAATCTGGTTGAATACGAAATGCACGGTCATCTCACAGTTGGATTTAATAGTGGGCATAGCCTCTACCCATTTCGTGAAATAGTCAACAGCCACAATAATGTGATGGTGCCCCCCAACCGAAGCTAGGTTGCAATCCATAAAATTGACCCCCCACTTGGTGAAGAGACTGGCAGTGATAATTAGATGCAAAGGGAAAGGATGTGAGCGCATGTTCCATGCAAACACATGGCAAGGGTGGCACCATTTAACCCCATTAACACAATCTTTAAATATGGACGGCCAAAAATATATCGCTCTCAAAATATTTTGAGTTGTAGAAATCCTAGATAAATGACCACCACACACCCCTCTATGGCAATCATTCAGCACAACCTGAGCCTCTTCATGATTTAAGAAACGACGTAAAATGGAACTAGCCCCACGACAGTACAAAGTGTTATCCACAATGAGGTAATTCTTCACTACATGACGTAGTCGTTGAAACTCATCTTGTGAGAGGTGAGAAGGAACCTTCAAGGTTTGCAAGTAGACAATAATGTCCCCATACCATGGGTTCGTATTCAAAATGAGAAAAATGTGCTCATCAATGAAAGATTCCTCATGAACCTCTCCCTCATCCAAACTCAAAAAATAAGATATAAGCTTAGCAAAAATTAATGACTTCTTTGAATTTGCCGAAACAAACTCGAGTTCAAATTCTTGAAATATCAAAATCCATTTATTGTAATTTCCCCTTATCATCCTTCTGGTGAGGACAAACTGAAATGGATTAATGTGAGCTATAACAATTTTTTGGCGAAGAAGGATATAATTCCTCAAACGTTGAACCACATGGACGGTAGCTAAGTCCAACTTCTCAACACGGGTATAATGAATCTCCACATCAATAAGGTTTTGTCTAAGATAGTATATGACATGCTCATGAAGCTCCTCATCCGCTTGAACCAATACCATACCAATCGTCTCTTGAGACGCGGCCACACATATCAAAAAGTCACAACTATAGTCAGGTGGACTAAGCACGGGGGTCGATGCCAAATCTCTCTTCATAGCATCAAAAGACTCCTGGGCTCACTCATCCCAGATAAATGGAGTGTCTTTCTTCAACAAATGCATAAATACTTTAGTCAAATTGGAAAAATTGACCACGAATATTCACAAGAATTTCGCCATTCCTTGCAATCATTGAAGATGTCTAATGTTACGCAGGGGAGACAATTGAAGTATTGCCTCAACATTCAAAGGATGAACCCTAGTAAGCGACCAACCTTCACGCAAAAGATGTACTTATGAGGATTTAACGGAATTTGATAATGACGACATCTTTCGAAAACCAAATGCAAATGATAAGGATGACGCACCCTCATACGAAAGTGAGCAGCTAAGTCATCCAAATACACTTCAATAATCATTTTAATATCGTGAAAAGAAAATGTCATAGCCCATTGAACCGTTGCACCGGTATTTTTAAGGCCGAAGGGAATCTTTCGGTACACAAACGTACCGCAAGGAAAAATAAAAGAAGTCTTGTGTTGGTCCTTGGGTTTAATTTGGATCTGATTATATACTAAAAATCCATCCATAAAGGAGAAAACCTCGCTCCCTGCACACTCATCCCAAATATGATCAATAAATGGTGTGGGGAAGTTATCCTTAGGATAGGTTCGATTCAAGTCTCGAAAATCAGTGCATACACGGATCGTTCCCTGCTTCTTATCCACTGGAATGGGTTTGACACCCACTCCATCAAGGGAATGGGATAGATGAAACCAGCTTTGAGCAACTTCTCTATCTCAGCCTTAATAACGGGTTCTTTCCAAGGATTCATTGCACGTAAACATTGTCGAACGGGTTTAGAATCCAGATAGGTTTTTATTTCATGTTCGACAATGCGAGGGTCGATTCTCGACGTTTCTTCATATGACCAAGTGAACACATTTCAAAATTCTTTAAAAATCTCGGTGTATTCTCTAATCTCATCGTGGGGGAAATCCGCCCCAATGTACACATTTTCAATCTTTCCAGGAACGCAAGAAATATTGATAGGTATAGTCGGTGACAAGTTATCCATGTTCCCTTCGGCATACTTTCTAGGAGACCCTAATGGGACCACGGGCCTACCAATTTTCTTGTTAAATATCGCCTTAAATTCATCATACTCAATATCATCAAGCTTAGTTAGAAAATAAGATCTATGATGCAACTCTCACAAAGATTGTTATATTCCATACATAGTATCAAGAATAGCCTCGTCCGATGGAAACATGTCATCAAGGGAGTCATGTGAGTGAGATGAAAATACTTCCCAAGAACTCAATGCATAAGAGTCCTCGTCCTCCTTCCGTGAAGAGGAAGGACTAGAATCTACAACCAAATCAATATTATCTTAATAAGCCACCATAGTTGTAGACAACGACATGTCTATTTCGAAAGGTATAGAATCTTCCCCTGAAGTACTTAGAGAAGGAAGAATCCAAGGATCTTCCATATGTGAAGTGAGAAAAGGAATTGAACTCAATGACATTGAAGCCTTACCAAGACTAGAACCGATCATACGAATGGGTGTGACACAATTAAACGTTCCCATTAACAAAGGATACATACCCACCCCAATATTCTTAGTTGTCGGCTGAGAATGATCGATAAACAGGATAGAAGATATTGACGATGATTTTGAACTAGAATTATCAAAGGATCTTTGATCAATCATCACAATCTTCCCATCCAAAGGAAAACAAACAACCCAGAAGAGTGATGACATGATCGCTTGCATGTTATAAATCCACTTCCTACCCAGTAAAATATTATAGTTGAGGGGTGCATCAACCACCTCAACCTCGATCGCAATGGTCTTCCCTCCCAATTGGACCTCAAGGGAAGGAAGAATGTCATGTGACCGAAACGATATTCCATCAAACAAAGTTAACATGGTTTCTGACTTATACAGCATAGGATAACCCAACCCCTTCCAATAGGACAAATACATCATGAAAACTGCAACACCTTCATTAATCACTATGCGCTTGATGGTGTTGTGTAGACACTCTACATGAACCAAAAGGGACACATAGTAAGGCAAGTGAGGATGGGCTCCATGAGTTTAAAATTTGATCACTAAAGGAGAGATTCCATCAGCCACCCCAAGAGCAAACAACAATGCTTTCCTTTGTGGAGGACAAGTCTGAAGAACTTCTAAAGAGGATATCGCATAAGGAGTCTGACCCAAATCCTCAACGATAGAATAGTTCTAGGCAACTCAGGCATTAGGATTATGCCTCGAACTATTTAAGACTCCCTTAGGAATGTGAGGTGGAGCTTCAGGATTATCATAAGTTTTTTCAATATGAAAAGGGCTCTCAGGTGGACCATGTTCTTTCCCTAGGTCTGGTTGCGATGTACCATAATCCTCAGAACGTGTCACAACATTTTCGGCAGACATCATAATAATGCAACCATGGCCACTAATGGTGTCCAACTGGTTTGGAGTCCCACAAGAAGCACTACCAGGATCCACGGTCTTCGATTTCATATTCTGGTTTTGTGGTAAAGGATTTACTAACACAGTTTGGCTCTCTGTGATGAACTTCAAGGCATATTCTATCTGACGGCACAAGTGAGTGAGGTGATCATCCCCAAAAATATTACAAGGAAATTTAACCTTACACTTAGGTTTCTTGTTCCCCCCAACATTATTGTTTTTCTTGTCATTATTATCATTTTCATTCCTATTCCCACCCTTTCCATTGTTTTTACCTTTATTTTTATTCCATCCAGGTTACTGGTTACCTTTCTGGTTCGACGATTGCACTGAAAGTACATTCGTCGTTTGGGTAGGATGAGACGAAGTTGTAGCTTGTCCTGACACAGGATGGTTAATAGAAAAGTTAATTGGTAGGTTCTCTCACCATCAAAACTTTTGGGAATACATCAATGTCCCCTGATCGATGGATTCTTTCAAGTGTTCGACCTTAACACATATATTCACACTTTTTGTATTGCACTTTGTACCTTGATTCCCATTTTCATTATCGATGGGTGATCTCACGTCTATTAATGGTATACATCAATGACTAGTAATAATACGATGGACTACTATGTTCAGACCTAGACACGTCTATTCACATAGTAGGACATCTACTCGTAGCAGTTTGTGTAGAATACCTTCTAGATTGGTGGCATTCCATGTATGCTACCTCCTTGATCGTGCCAGTATTCATCCGATTTCAGCTCTCGTGATCTTGATTCCAATGGTATCAGTGTATATTAGATATCTTCATCTATTATGGATATATTTATCTATTGTATATTGTATGTGGCGATGACCACATGACACTTTGTATATCATGCTTATTCATGGCCATTGTACTCTTATGTAGCTGGGACTGCTACATGCAGTCACATGCAAAGATTTATTATTTGTATTGTACTGATGAGTGGCTAGTTCTTCCACCTAGGTCTTCAATAATCCAATTTTGGGATGGATTTTATAATGTATTTCGGCCATCATATTACCCCTCTGACCTCACACATTAGGGGACATCTGTTATAGCTGATTTTACCACACCTGGTTGATCACACATTTATGGCCTTCCTTGCCCCTCTGCAAAATATTTGGACCCCATGGACTTATATTATAGTTTGATGTTCCAATATCATCCCCAAAAATTTCCTGTTTATACCTATATGTGACTTTTAAATCAATACTTGCATATATATGCATCTTTTGACCTCAAACCCACGTACATCAGGATGTGTGAAAAATGACAAATAGTTTTGGAGTTTTCCTCATATGAGTCTGAATATCTTGTCTCTTGGCCTTCCATATTCCTTGAGAACGCTCAGATTCGACCCTATATTACCCCTTTGGAGCACTATATATTGAGCCTCTTGGATACATTGAAAGAGGATAAATTGAAGAGTAAGGAAACTATAGTCCATTGTTTCCTTAGTTTTTCCTATACTTGAGCGTGCATCCCTTTGTCCCTTGGAGAACATCGTGTTTTTCCCAAGATTTCCTTTTATTTGTGATCTTTCTATTGAGAGATGGAGGATTGAAGTGGTGGAATCCCAGGTGGAGGACTCGCTTTCTTCGGTTTGCGGAAGTGCCGACAAAGTTTGTCACTATTGTATCTCTGATTTATTATATAAATCTCTTTTCCCGTCCAATTCATGTGCATTTGAATATGAATATTGAATCCACAGATGTATTTACTTGCTTATAGATGGTTTATTATATATGATAAAGCATCTCTAACACATTTATATATAGCATGCTTGATTTGTTTGTTGTTGTTGAGAGAAAATTATAATTGCAATTGCATTGGAAAAGATCAACGGGGATCTACTTCAACCGTCCTAAATAAGGTACGATTCTATATCCCTTAGTGTTAGATTTGTTTACTGATCTTACATATTGGGAAAGATTTATTTCTGGTGTCATATTATCTATTGTGGTACCCCCAACCCATAGGAAGTTTCTCTTTGTAACAAACGCATTAGTAGGAACTACACATACATGGAAATGAAGTATACAGGGGAACACATACTGAACATTGAACACCATGATGAATCTCAAATAATCATGAAATAATTCACATTAATACTTCCAAAAAGGAGTTCATAACTACAAGACCAAGCACAAAGGCCTCCAAAATGAATGTCCCACCCTTTGTTCCTCTACTGAGGCTATATTTATAGTTTAAATTTCCATTGAGATGAATATCAAAGTAGAGCACCAAAATCAATTTACATCATGGGAATCAAACCCACACACACTAAATCCTAACGAATTATGAGTTGGAAGATTCTCCATGATGACAAACAAATTAGGAAAGCACTCTGGGATGCACGTGGTGGATCAAAAATGGAAAACTTGACATCTGGGACTCAAGCTCGCTTGATGAAAACGATTGTTCAGAGAATCTTCGAATTTCCTGCAACAATTTCATTCATCCTCACATATTCGGCCAGCGAATTTTATGCTAGCCGTAGATTTTTACCTTACCCGCATCTCAAATTTGTGATGGTGGAGATCCTACTAAATTTTGCAATCCTCCACCCTGACTTAATCATTGTTATTTCTCATCGCAAAATGATCCTGGGAGGTGGATCTAAAATACACCCTGATATCCACTGTTAAAGTTTATTGGGCCTATTAGATTTCACATATTGGGAAATATACTTATTATGTGCACATGTTTCCATTTTATTCACTGTCAATCTTATGTAGAATATTTTCGAGCCATTGATATGAGATCAAATCCGTGGGATGCGGATCGCAAAAGGCAGGACTTCTATTCTCACGAAGCTTAATTTTGATCTTTCAGCTTCCGCCTTTCTTCTCCTTTCTGAGTTGTTGATATTTTTCTGAAATACTGTGGACCGTCGATCCTGCGGAATGAGATATGAGGAATTTCAACCTTTCACAACCAAATTTCTGTATTTTCCACTTCCTCCCTTTTCTTGCGAGATCATTCTGGACCGTTGATCTTGCAAATCGCGAAAAGTGGGTTCATCAACTTTTTCGACCGAAAATTCACCTTTTTCGCCTTCCTCCCTTTTCTTGCGAGATCATTCTAGACCTTTGATCCCACGGATCATAGAAAGAGGGTTCATCAAATTTTTCAACCGAAATTTTTCCTTTTTCTTCTTCCGCCTTTTCAATTCCTCCAAATAGCGAAAAGCAGATCGCAAAGAGAGGATTTTCAACTTTCTTGAGGCTCAATTTTTATCTTTTTGATCTCGCTTTTTCGTAGAAGGATTGTATATAAGGTTTCCCCTAAGGATTTTTTACCATTTTGACATTCAGTCTTAGGAACAAACCTTCTAAACACTTAAAACCCCCTTTCTGCATACCTCTAGGTTATAAGATATGAAATTTTCTCCCTTGCCCCTCATTTTTCACCGGCTTACTCTTTTGCAGGGGAATTAGTGTGGAGGTATTTGTAAAAATCCTCAAATTTTAGCACAGGTGCTAACACTTTGCACTTTATTTACTTCCATATTTAGTAACTACGCCTTCCTGTAGATTCTATCTTTATCCTGCATTATTCCTGCCTTTCAGTGGACAGGGTAAAGCTAGTCAACTGGGAAACTAATATCTTTTTTTCCCAAC
>LPNX011154706.1:121107-152423 GCA_001517045.1 Pseudotsuga menziesii | reverse complement strand
AGCTCCATATTCAGTCTCCATTGTTGATAATTTGCATGATCAATTGTTAATTGCTGTGAGTGAAATTAATCTACTGCAGGCCTGAATTTCTACACTCATCCTCCATGATTTTCTCTCTAGATTCATTTATTATCATACTTTTCCATCCCTCATGACAACTCACTCATGATTCAACCAATTCGTGAGGTCCTTGATAGATTTGGAAATTGCTTTAGTCACCTATGGGGGTTTATCATATTTTAGTAAGTCTACTTTATGAGATAGCATGAGTTTTCTTATAACATCTCAATTTTCATTTATAAGGATGTATTAATATTTTAATAAACACTCAATCAATTCATTTGATTAATAGTCAATTCTTATTCTTCTTTTGTATTCAGTCTTATTATTCTTCTCTTGTATTCAGTCTTATTATTCTTCTCTCTATTTTCCTTGTGCATGCTTATGAGAATTATCTTGTAGCTATATCTACATCATGTGCTTCCTCTTAGAATTAAGGACCTATTTCTTCATATTATCATAGATGTTATTTATACAATTAGTATGTGTATGGTAGCTTATGCTCAGGTCCAATCTGGTTTTAACCAACTTAAACAAATCATTCCAAAAATTGATAGTGAATTTACTATCCCGGTCATTAACGATAGACTTGGGCATGCCATGGAGATTGAAGAATTCCTTAATGAAAACATCGGCCACTTGGATAGCTATAATATTAGTGGTGACAGAAGAAAAAAAATATGCAAACTTTGTTAGTCTATCAACCACAATAAAGATATTGTCTTTACCTTGGCTCTTAGGCATCCCGGTGATGAATTCCATGGATACAGTTTCCCATTTTTTCTCTGGAATGGGAAGAGGTTGTAATAGACCATCCGGATGAGTATTCTCTACCTTGTTCTGTTGGCATGCCATGCATTCCTATACTTTCTCCATCACATCATTTTTCAATCCTTTCCAAGAGAACCTTTCTCTCAACTTCTGATATGTCTTCAAGAACCATGAGCGTCCTGCTAACGACACATCATGCACAATATCCATGCTATTATATTTTAGTGTGGATCCAAGAACCAAGTAGATCCTTCCTTTTTGAAAGATGAGGTCATTAAATATATTGTAAGAATCATCATGAATCAACCGATCCAATAATTCACATGCAAACTGATTTTTGGAATACTCCACTACTACTTGTACCTTCCAATCATCATGTAATTTCATCATTGCAAGTATTGGTTTTCTAGAGAGTGCATCACCTACTACATTCAGATTTCCATTCTTGTATTCAATGTCAAAATCTAAAAATTGGATTTTGTTGACCCACTTTTGCTACCTATCATTCAATTCTTTTTGTGACGAGAAGTGTCTCAAGCTATTATGGTCATTTTTTATGACAAAATTAGTCCCCACCAAATATTGTCTAAACTTGACAAGAGCATGCATGTATCCAACATTCCCTTTTCATACATTGAATATAGCCTCTCATGTGGCTGCAAATTTCTACTTTCAAAATCTATGGGATGTTTATTTTGAATTAACATAGCCCCCATCCCATTTCTTGAAGCATCACATTCCATCACAAAAGGTTGAGAAAAATATGGTAGTGCAATAACAGTACAATTACTAATTATGTTCTTCATTTCCTAGAATACTCTCTTTGCTTCTTCTAAACAACTGAAAGCTCCCTTCTTTGTAATGTTTTCCAATGGAGATGGTATTTTGGACAATCCTTTGACAAAATTATGGTAGTAAGCACACAATCCAATGAATCCTCTTAGTTCAGTGAGGGTTTTGGGACTTGGCCAATCCAAAATGGCTAGGATATTTTCCATATGGACCTTGACTCCATCTTGGCCAATCGCATAAACAAGGTATAAAATTTCAGCCATTCCAAAATCACATTTGGATAGTTTAGCATAAAAGTAATGATCTGCCAAAAAGGTTAGTACAATGTCCAATGATGGAGATGCTCCTCCCAGTTCCTACAATAGATTAAAATATCATAAAATGACAAGAACAAACTTAGGAGGTTGTTTTTTAAACATTCATTTCATGCATAATTGAAAAGTTGCTCATGCATTGGTCAAACCAAAAGGCATGACTAATAAATCAAAGTTTTCGTAGTAACAGCAGAAAGTTGTCTTCTAAATGTCCTCCTCCTTCATTCTTATTTGGTGGTAACCAGAGCAGAGATCAATCTTTGAAAAGTATTTGGAACCATGCATCTCATTGATCAGTTCATCAATCCTGGGAATAGGATATCTATTTTTATAGGTTTTCTGTTGAGAGCTCTATAATATATGCACATGCACATAGTCTCGTCCTTCTTCTTAACCAACACCATGGAAGAAGCAAAAGGGTTGGAACTTGGTCTTATGAAACCCAAATCAATCAATTCTTTGATAGATTTTTCTATTTCATCCTTAAATTTTTTTGGGTGCTTGTAAGGGTGAACTTTAATAGGGGAATTCCCTATTTCTAGTTCAATCCTATGCTCTACCCCTCGATCTAGTGTCCTACCGTGAGGAAGGTCCCCAAACACCTTTTTATGCTTTTGAAGCAACTTCTAAATATCTTTGGGGTACTATGTAATGAGTGGTGATAAAACACTATGCATCCCATTCAATGTACCCATGTATTATAATAGATAGCATACTATGTGGAGTTAGTACTTTCTTTGTGTAGGTATTGATTCCCCTCAACACTACCTCTTTCCCACCCACATATTGGAATTTCATCTCGGGGAATCGATAGTCTATTGTGTGCTTCTCAATAGATTAAACCATTGAAATCCCAATAACATGTTAGTATCAGCCACATTCACCACATAAAATATATGATTCATCGTTTAATCCCCTATAGTTACTTGCAAATTCGAAATCCATATGGATCATTCCATAAAATGATTACCCGGTATGATAATTGTGAAGCCTCCAAATTTTTCAGTGGAAAGCTTCCTTATTTATACCATGGATATATCTATTAAATTATGTGTGGCCCCTCCATATAATAAAACATTGATTGTTTTCCCTTGCACCACTCATTTTAATAGAAGAGTGTGGAATCAGGGCACCCCTAACAACACAACATTTTTTCTCACCTCAGGAGGGGGATCTTCATATGTTTCCTTTGTATCTATTGGTGGCTCTTTCTCTTCTTCTACAGCTTCAATTTCTAAAAAGACTTCAATATAATGTGTCTTTCCCTTGGCACACTTATTTCTGGTAACCCATGGTTCCTCACAGGAGAAACATAATTTCCTTCTTCTTAGCTCATCCTGATCTCTTGAGAAATTATCCCTTTTAAATTTTCTAGTAGGAATCTTCATGGGTGGTCTTTGGTTCTTGAATTGATAAGGAGAATGTGTCCTAGGAGGGAGGCTTTTCCTAGGAATAACATCTTGCACATCCCTTTTCCTATTTAGTGCCTCTTATAAGGTGGAGGGACTATAAGATTTCACCAAACCCTTCAAAGGTTCATCCAATCCTTCAATGAACAACAAGATCAATCTAGCTTTTGAGATGTCTGTCACCATAAAAATCAACTTCTGAAACTCAGAGATATAAGCTTCAGGAGTCCCATTTTTCTTCACATGTGCAAGCTCTCTGAAAGAGATTTCGGGGTATCTTATTTCGAATCTATCCAGCAATATTCATGTGAATTCCTCATAATTTTCCACTCAGTCATGTCCAAGGGTCTTCATCCCATGAAACCACCAATAATTATCTTATCCATCCAAGTGTAGGGTGGCCATATTAATAGCTTCTCTCTCAGCCATGGGGTTTAACTATAAATATGTATCTAAATTTTGAACCTATGAGCTAGGTGTACACTTTGATGAACCATCAAAGTAGGGCAGAGGGATGCTTCCTGGAACATTATTCAACTCATAATTCTGATTCTGAATTTTGAAACCACCTCTTGAGTTGGTTTTGTATCGGAGATCACAAAATTCCTTGAATGTCAAATCCCTTCTACATTCTGCATTCAAGGTGAGATATTCAACATGATTGTCCTCCACACTGGTAATGTTTTCATTCTAGATTTCCAAATATTCTCTTTGTTCATCGAGGGATTTAGGAATGGTAGGCCTGGATTAATTTAAGGATTCATTTTTGAACTCATCTGATAGATTATGAGGCCTAGTGGTTGAAAAGACAAAGCCTTTAGAGCTCTTCTTTTCTTCATGTAGCGACCCATGGCTACTACCTTCACCATTCTTGTTTTCCAAATGCGTAACAAGAAACTCTTTGGTTTCTTGTCCAGACACAATGATGTTACGGTTCATGTATCTGAATCCTTGCATCATACTTGCAATTAGACTTTGGATATCACCATTTACACCCATGCTATGCTTGTCACTCTCTCCATGGAATTTTCCTTCAGTAGAATTTATGTCATCCAAATCATCCCCTAGATGATATTTCTTCTTGTGATATGGATCTCTTCTCTGACTCATGATTCAATGTGTGACCAAGTTCAAAGGACCATGCTCTAATACCACTGTAGTGAACCTAAATCATAATTCAAGCTCACTAACTCTATGTAATAAAACTTCAATTCAGAGCACAAGTTATATCTCCAATATAGATACACACATTGAGACACTTCCCCTTGCAGGGTAAGATGCCCCCATTGGAAATCATGACTTCAAAGATGGAGCAAGGATGAAAACAACAATCGCCCTATTTGGCAATGCAAGGGTCAAGGAAGTTATGAGTGCTACCAGAATCAATGAGTATTGTAAGAGGGAGATTGTTGAAGAAACCCTTGAACCACATGGTTTTTGGGGTGGTGACTTTGGCTAATTCATGGAGAGATATCTTTGAGTGGTCATCTTGAGAAGGAAGGTCAACAGGTGGAAGCTGAATGCCAACTTGATCATCTACTGGATCTTGAGCATATTCAAAACTTTTAGGTGTAGGTAGAGAATCCACATCCAAGAGATAGATATTTTCTCATCACATCTATGTCCCCAGGTGAATTTATCATCACAATTATAGGAAATCCCTTTTTCTCTATGTGACTACATCTCGACTTCAGGCAAGTGCTTGATAGGAGTGGTTTTAATAGCTGGTGTGATTGGAGGTATTTGGGAAACCATATTTTTGAATGGAACAAAAATGGATTTAGAGCATTGTGAGCTATTATGATGTCCTCTGCCATCTTATCGAACCCTAGGGATTCCATCATTGTATTGGGACACAAGATTTTAACCTCAAATTGGATTGCATATTATAGACCACTGATAAAAAAACTCCTATAGAATGCATCAGAAAATCCTTCAATGTGATTGGCCAGTTTCTCAAATTCATTCTGATACTCTTTCATAGTGTTAGTTTGGTGAATTTTAGTGAGTGCTCCTGTGAAGTCATAAAAATCACTAGGTACAAATCGTTGCAAAAGGAGTTGGAGAAAATTTGTCCATTTTGGCTCTTCATGAGCCTTGATGTACCAATAGAAACATTGAAGGGCTTCATGTTCCAAATGAAAGGATGCAAGTGGGACTTTTTTGACATCAAAAGTATTATGCAGACCAAAATATTTTTCTTCCCTATATATCCATCCAATCATATCATCACCATTGAAGCGAGTAAAATCAAGATTCATCCCATGAAAATTGTTGGAAGAAGAGACTGCAGTGTCTGCAGAAGAATGTGGTTGTCGTCTATTGTTCATGGTTGAATGTTGAAGATGGAGGACAATAATTTTTCCATACAGATCTTGGAGTTTGGTCTTGAGGGTGACAAGTTCATATTCCATTTGTTTGTTTTCTCCTGCGCAGGTGACAACCATAACTAGGATTTTTTTGTTTTTTTTGGTTTTTGGTTTTTGTTTTTGTTTTTTTGGTGGAATCGATATGTGATGGCTATAGATAGATTCAATATTCTACTCATCAATTGGAAATATGTATGGACCCCAGGTATGTTCTGCTTCCTAAAGATTCAGGGGATTCATTGAGCCCCCAATGTTTTCTAACGACTTGCGTATTAGGGCAGTACCCCTCACCCCACGGCTTGGGTAAAAATGATAATTTCTTTTCCACAAACAACATATCTTGGGTGGGAAATAATCAATCAGGAAGGGGTTGTTTCCATTTTTGTTGGCAATTCTCTCAATGTACAACTATTTTGGGGTTCCTGTGGTACTCCTCATAGTGCATTTTAGGGCTATGCCCAAGTACTTCCCACACTTAAGAGGAAAGGGGTTATTCCCTAATATGAACTTGCAATTGAAATGAATAATACAGATTCAAATAAGAATCACTACTACAATAATCACAACACTAAAAATCCACCGCGAACAGGAAAACAAAATTGGCAGAAATTCCACCCAGGGAGCCCAAGTGAGCCAAAAAACTTGTAAATAGAGCTATGGTTTTGAGGAAAAAATTTAAAATGAGCATAACCCGATCAATATTTCCCATAATATCTATTATAACCAATATCCTATCTGCATCTACGTATGCAATTGGAATAGAAATATGGCCTTCCTGTCAAAAGATATTCACTCTGCAATTTTCAGTGGTCATCACCGAAATTTTGAAAAATAACTGATTTTAAATTTGTGATATCTCCACTTTTTGAACTCCAAATGAGATTATTTGTTTTTGAAACTACGTATTTTTACAAGAGGAAATACAATATGTAACTTGTTTCTTCCGAATCTACACAAAAAGTTTAAGAAAATGATCTGAATTTTTTTTACTAATTTTTCCCTATTATTTTGCCAAAAAGAAGAAAAAAATTCCCACTTGTGCCAATGAAAGTTCTCTGATACCGNGGGGGGGGGGGGGGGGGGGACCTCCTTTAAGTAAGATCAATACAAATAACTTGTGGATGTCTTCATTGGCCTCAATGTGTACTTATACAATAAGTCTATTACAAAAAACTATTACTCCCCGTGAATCTGGGATAATACAATACACTCACTAGATGACTTACAAATCATATGCATCAAACAACAATATACTGGCAAAGTAAAGAGAAGGGTTGACATGGGTTCCTAACAACAACCTTGACATACACTATAATGCTCAAAATCAAATACTGGCATACCTTTAACCATTCAATGTAATCTTGGTAGTGATTTGTAGTGGATGTGACCAAGCCTATGGTTCCACCACTCACATGGAATAATAGTGTGAGTAACCATTGCTTGAATGTACTTCCTGGATACCTTGTAGAGTCCTCTCTCTTGAACTCCAATCACTGCAGCAGTTTCAAGGATTTTTTTCTTCAACCACAGTAGTGCTTGATTATCCATGGAGATAACTCGAAAGGCCTTATCTTTAAGAACCAAAACTAATAGAAGATAATTCTTCCATCCTAGCACATAAATAATGTCATCCACATGTAAAATATCTTACGTACTCAACTGGATGGAGGTGGATCCAACTCCTTGGATCAAATAGGTTGAGTTTTCCCCCACATCTACCGTGCATGTGAACTTTTTCTCCTTTAGATGATAGATTCAGAAAGTGTTGAGACAAGTTAATACTATGTCTTCTTCTTCTTCTCCTTGGGTGCATTCTTCTGAGGAGTTTAATATTCTACTGCAGTAGAAGCATGAAACCTTCCTTTACCATTCTTCTTTTCTATGCAATTCCTTGAATAATGTGCTTTCTTTTCACAATTATAGCACCGAACATTCAACTTGTCAAATTCCTTTTTGAATACCTTCTCATTTAAAAGAGAGAACTCCTTTGGAGTGAATGCTTTCCTCCCTTTCTCCATTCTTACCATGAGGGAAATATTTTATTCTTTGGTGCAAATTGACTTACTCTAGACTCACCCCTCCTCTTAGATAAATTCATTCCACAAACTCTCAAAGTTAGGTTGTACCTCTTGGCCATATACCTCATCCAAGAACATCTCCCATGAGGATGGGAGACCATCAATGCCAATTTGGAGAATATCATCTTCATTTACCACAACACCAATACTAGCAAGTTGATCTCTTTCCTACGAGATATTAGTGAAGAATGATTCCACAATATCATCATTATCCATTTTTATATTCTAAATCTTATTCTTCAAAGCCCTCATTTGACTCGGGACCTTCTTATCATAGAGGTTTGTTAGTGTATGAAAACATTCCTTTGCGGTCTTAAGCAGGGTGATCATGGACATCAAATTGTCCTTAACTAAATCATAGATGACCCGTTTGGACTTATCTTGGTTCCTTTTGAATTTGATGCACCCTATATTGGTTGTAGGATCCTCCACCACTATGGATACATAGACATATAAGCCATGTTCCTCCAATATTTTCAATGTCCTCGCCTTCCCTATGTTGAAATTAGAAGTACCCTCAAGACAATCTTCTGGTCAAATAGAGATCAATGCCATGGATCTCAAAACTTTTACTCAAATCCTCAAGATCTATGATAGGCTTCTAGTTTGCTTGCACAATTAAGATCCCTCATGTCCTGAGCTCTGATACCATGTTGGTTTTTGAGTGAATATGAAGGTCTTTGAACTTTAAAACTTTAATCAGATAAATGTTGAACACCGAAATCAATAGAAAATTCAATCACATAAACTTTCATCCGCAACACAAGATCTACCCTAGGAAAAATATAAAAATAATAAGAATGAAATACCCATCAATTATTCAAAGTATAATTATGATAGATAGGAGAGAATGAATTTTTACACAATAGTAGATTGTCTTTGGCACCCCAGGTGCTAGATAAGAGAGAATATCTAGCAATTGAGAATATAGATCAACTATATGAACTTTCAATATTACCATCACATTAATGGCAAGCCAAATTCATTACCATGCAAATAATAGTTAATGGATGCATGGGAATTGTGCACTACATACACCAAAATTGCAAATTACCTTCATGGATAATAATTCTTGTACATTGGAATCTTCATCATCCATAACATATGTCCCACACCTTTCATCTTTGTAAATGTGTGTGTAAGAATATTTGTATTCTTTTGAGCCAATTTATCATTAGCATGGAGTCTACAAAAACTTGATAATAACATTTTTATTATATTAAAGAACCATGTCCTAGTATCATGATTTCTTGTGTTATTTTGACTTCTTGAGTTAATCATGTTTGTTGGATTATTTCTTTCTAGTGAGATGCAAAGATTTTAATGGTATACCTTTAAGCTCATCTAATATTTTAAGTATCTCATTAATCACCACATCAATCTTGTTACTCTTGGTGTTTCCTTATTTTCTCCATGGCATTATATTATTCCATCAATTACTTGCTTCATCTCCTTGCTTGGTTATTTTTTATTGAAATTCCTTCTTTTCTTTTTTTGATATTCTTGAAATAGTTTTTGAGGGATTGATTTAGGATGTATCATTATGTAATTTCTTATATATTTGGGTACTTTATTGGTGGAAATTTCTCATATATTTGAAGGATTGATTTTTTATTGAAATTCCTTGTTTTCTTTTTTCGATATTCTTGAAATAGTTTTTGAGGGATTGATTTAGGATGTATCAGTATGTAATTTCTTATATATTTGGGTACTTTATTGGTGGAAAACTTAGATCTATTGACTTGCATAGATCATTTTAGGGGAAAATCTCACTTTGGTGATTTGGGGCCTAGAAACTTAAGGATTTTATTTGAGGCCTTAAATGCCTAGTTTTGGGGTCAAATTTTTCCAAAACAAAATTCCATCCTCTCAACACTTTTCTACACATTTAGAGTTCTCATATGGCATGAATAACAATCAATCAAAGTTCATATAAGGACTTTATGCCTCTTGCAAATTGATCTATTTTTTTTACTACCATGATACAAAGTGGATATCATGTCAACTTTCATTACCCATACATGTTGAGCTAGTCACATGTGGACTTTCAAGAAGTTTCTATAAAATACAAATCCCTAGACCTATGTTTAGAGTTGAGGCTCGTGAAAACATTTACCCTAACCCTAGATGACTATCAAGCCATGTTAATTACTAGGGAACTAGGAAAGGAAGGGATTCCATTCTTATTTTATTGCTTATTTTTCATAGTTCAGTAGAGCAATTGTGAGTGAGATATTAAAGTAGAACAGAGGAAGTATAATATTTTAAAGCAACAATACTAACCATAGTGTCTATTGAAAATCCATAGTGAGTGCCCGTTTTCTTTGTATTTGCATTTCATAATTAAGAATAAAAGAGTAGATGATCCAAATGGGTATAAGTGGCCACCCACCTATCCCAGTGGCTCAAAATAGTTTCTCATGTTGACAATTTTCTTATAATTTTCTACGGTTTTTTGGGTCTCAAACTTCTGGGACCGTTTTGAGGCCCTAAACAACATTTTTTGGAAATTAGCGGGGGGGTTAATAAAACATATTGGCATGCAATTGGCCCTGGTCAAAAGTTGTAAATATTGGATAGACCTTTCCAATGGGCTACCAAGCACCCCAAATGGAGATCGTATGCAAACGTTACGACCCCAAGAAGTTGATTGTTCAACTAACCAACTTGGGGTCACAAACTTTATAAAGATTCATCTCCTAGGGTTAGGTTTAGGGTTTTCTGCCTCTCCAAGGACTTATGATAAAAATCCCTTTGGCCTCCTTTTGTATTCACCTTGTCACCAGTGAGTGTAGTCGCCACATCTCTTCTCAAAGATACATCTACCACCATTCTAGCTACTTTTCATTTACAATCTATCTTATTTCATTCATTTAATAGAATCTGAGTTTACTGTATCACTTTCTTTATTGCCATATATCTGTGTATGTGAATATATATATGCTCTTTCATTTTGTTCTCACATAAATCCAAATTAGTGGTATCATAGCTTTGTTCTCTTGTTGTTTCTCAATGCATGCCCCTAACGAGATCTGAATATCGAGAGTTGGGTCTCGAACTAGTTGACCTTTGGGAAAATACCCCTCGTCATCCCAATCAGCCTCACATGGTGGGAGAATAAATGAGATATGATGGAGCATGAGATCTTATTAAGATGTTGCTCGAGGAATCCCTCACGCGACAGAGGAACAAGATGATGGATAAATTCACCTAGATCCTTCGAAGAATGTCGACTGCGACAGATGCACCTTCAATGAGCAGTCGTTTCAAGGGTGTGACTCCCTTCAAGGTACAAGTTAACTTTGACATCCCCTTATTTTAAGGAAATATAGATCCAGATTCTTTGGAAAAATGGTTGAGTCTATTAGAGGGTTACTTTTGTGTTCAAAATTTTTCCACTAGTGAAAACATCACCTTCGTGATCCTTAAGTCTCTCCCCCATGTCAAAGACTTGTGGTACGGGTACTGTGAGAGGCATGTGAGGGGTGAATCTGATATGTTCAATACATATCCTACTTGTGCATAGTTTTTTGACATCGTCAAAGAGGAATTCTACCCTCTCGAAAACTATGATGACTAATACACCCGGTGGATGACATTGTGCCAAGAAAGAGACCAAAAAGTGTCATAGTATACTAATATATTCCATACCATGTGCTCAAATATGGGTATTAGAGACTCTGAACAACATTTGGTTCTAAATTACCGCAATGTAATGCACAGGTGCATTCAATCAAAGATGGATCTTCATAACATATCCTCACTAGGAGCAGATTACCGATATGCTGTCAAGATCGAGCAAAAGTTCAAGCAAAAGAATAAGCAATATTTTGGGTCTGGAAATAAGTAACATAAGTCAAGAAAAAGTGGCTCTAATTCACAAACCAAAGGACACAACAAGGATTCCCAAAGTCTCGAAAACCATTCCAAGCCATAGCGAAATAAGGGTAATGGGAAATCGAAGAAGGACACCAACAAGTGGTGCACATTCCACAAAATACCCTGGAACAACACCGAAAAATGCCAATCAAAACAATCGTTTTTTCCCAAGAAAAAATCCATGGATCTAGACGCTAAATTAGACACTGATGTAGATAAATAAAGGGGTAAGAAGATCATTGACGTAGAATCTAGCACCACCATCACAACTGCAAAGATCCAACCAGAAGATTCAGAGGATCTAGAGGAAGTGGAGCGCCTATTCCATTCACAACTATGGGTGCAGGGGACTCTTCTACATTTCATTTTCAATAATGGTAGTAATAAGAACCTCATCTTGGTCAAGGTTATCAAAATATTGAAGCTTCTGATAGTTCCACATCCCCAACCCTACAACATTGTTTGTTTGAGACATGGACGAGACATTCGTGTCAGTCAACATTTCTTCCTCCCCTATGGCATCAAGCCCTTCAAAGGTGAGGTAATGTGTGATGTTTCCCCACTTCAAGTTTGTGATGTTATTTTAGGATAACCATATATGTGGAAATGTCATGGTGTGTATGAGTCTATATATTTTAGTGTCATTATTACTTTTGGAAAGAAACTATACAAGATACCAAAGATACTTTTTACTCCTCCAATGCCTCTCATCACTGCAAAGAAATGCATGAAGATAATCTCCTAGATAAGGAAATTCGTACTCTTCATGGTTCATTCTAATGGGGAAGAAAATATCACAACAACATCCATCGCCTCCATAGAAAACCCCTCTGCGTAGTAGAAATAGGTGGACAAGATCATGGAAGCACACAAAGACATATTCACCACACCTGTCGAAGTTCCAGTACTTTGATTCCATTGATTTGATCCCTAGTGTACCTTTACCTAATGGCCCAGTATACAAGTGTTCCCTCATGGAGAATGAAGAATTCAAATTCCATATTCAAGAGTTAATCCAAAATAGGCACATTCGACCCAGCTCCTCATCTTATGGGAGCCCAATTAATTGTGTTGGTACAAAATAAATATGGCATATTGCGATTTTGTATTGACTACCAAGCTCTAAACAAGATCACATCCCAGAATCGGTATCACATTCCCTGGACCAGTGACCTCCTCTATCTGCTCAATGGGAGCAATTATTTCAGCAACATTGACCTGAATTCCAGATATCATCAAGTTTCAATTGAGCAGACCAATGTTTGGAAGACTACCTTAAAATCTCAAGAAGGCCTTTTTGAGTGATTGCCATGCCTTTCGGCTTGAATAATTCTCCAACAACATTCATGATGATTGTGGATGACATTCTATGGCCATTCACCAATTCCTTTGTGGTCGTATATCTAAACGATATCCTCACCTACAGTAGAACATCTGCAGCATATCCACCAAGTCCTCAGCACCCTGTGACAACATAAGTTATATGCCAATCTAGAGAAGTTCTCATTTGGATTGGAAATGGTTCAATACTTAGGATACATTGCAAATGAATATGGTGTACTTGTAGATTCTTCTAAGATCCAATCCATTTGTGATTGGTCGACCCCTATGAATATCACAGAGCTTCGCAACTTCTTAGGCCTTCCAAACTTTTATCACATATCTGTGTTGGGATTCTCTAATATTTCTTGGTCCATTATCCAGGTGACAAAAGTTGGATCTAAGGCCAAGATCATCTGGTCCAAGCCGCAACAACATGCATTTGAGGAGCTCAGGTAGCTCTTATGTTCGGCACATGTCCTTACCTTACCAGATCTACAACAACGATTTGAGATCGAGATAGATGATTTGGACTACATTTTTTGTGTGTTCCTTTCTCAGCATATCCATCTAGTGGCATATCACTGTGATAAACTTTCAGATACAGTCCGCAAATACCCCACCCATGATAAGGAAATGTACTCCATTGTCCAAGCATGCTGCTAATGGAAGCACTACATTATTGGAAAAAAAATTCATCCACACTGATCAGAATCCCTTGCAGTTCATGCAAACCCAATGAAATTTACAGAATGAGTGCCACCATAATTGGTCCACTTACTTGCAGCAATTCCACCTGAGCATTAAATACAAGAAGGGAAGCATCGATTGAGTCATTGATTTCCTCAGTCGACCTCTAGTGGAAACATTAACCACGATGCTCAACTCTTGCAGCCACAAGACCTCTGGGTGGCCTCAACTATATTACAATGATCCTGAGTTCACTCCTATCTATCAATCCTTATGTGCGGGTACACCAGTGGCCAAATTTCATCTTCAGGAAGGATTTCTATTCCACCTGGGACATCTCTGTGTTCCTTCAAGCGAGTGTGCGAAGATGATTTTCGAAGCACATTACAATCAGGTGGCAGGGAAAATTTATTTTGAAAATATAGTGGTAGTATTGTAGAAGTATTTTTATTGTCCCAAACTCTGACAAGACTTCGTCCGGTTTATCAGATCTTGCATTGTCTACGCCATCGCAAAACAAACCATTAAAAAGAAAGGGTTGTACACCACCCTTCCCAATATAAATGGGCCATGGGAATCATATGGATGGATTACATGTCATGACTACCTTCAACTAATCATGGTAATGACTATGTGTTTATGGTCATGGATTGTTCTCTAAGATGGCCATTCGAATAGCTTGCAAGAAGAACATCTCTATCGAAGCCACTGCTAAGCTATCCTTCGAGCATGTTTGGGTTCATTTTGGGATGCCACAGACTATCATTTTAGATCGGGACAAAAATTTACTAAGTACTTTCTGGTCTAGTCTATGGGAATTGATAGATACCAAGCTCACCAAATCGACTGACTTACACCCCCAAAATGATGGAAAAACAAAGGTAGTCAACCTGATGATTGTGCATATTCTGAGAATGTACAATTCTAAACATCCCCACACATTGGGTGAGATCCTTCCTTATGGATACATAGTTATAACTAATCTCTTCACATATCTAGCAGTCACAACACTTTTCAGGCATGCTTGAGTTTCCAACCACTGGCCCCAATTGATGCAGCTCTACACCTTGCATCCACCCAGGAGGAATATTCCCATGCTCAGGATGAGGTTGATAAGGCCAATATATTTGTTGAATAATTCCAGCACATCTGCTAATAGGTCCATGACATTTTGCAAAATGCCAATACTAAATATAAGTAGCGACATTACCAACATCAGGTTCCAAGTTTGAGGTTAGGGTTAATTTTTGGTTGCATTTTTAGAAAGAGAGGCTCATAGGACCCCATTTCAAGATTTTTCCCCTTAAATATGGGTCAAACACCATCACCAAGGTATTTGGTGACAATTCCTTTGAATTAATTATTCCTCCATTCCTTGGCCTACACCCAGTATTCAATGTGGAGCTAGTTCAACCATATTTTGCACCACTATTGGACACCTCAGAGGTGGCAGAACAATTGACTCCTACATAGCTTAATCCCAACTACATGGAACCAACAACCATTTATCATATCATGGACACACATGCTAAGGGCACCCTCCAGCAAAATATCCAACTATATTGAGTTGTCAAAGCACGATATATCCTCCACCAAGGAAAGTGGCTCACCAAGAGTCAAGTTCAACAAAAGTCTCCCCATTTGATGGGGGCACTCAATGCAATAGAGACTATTGCTTTCAAGGGGGGGGGAATAATCCATATGGGTATAAGTGGACACCCACCTATTCCACTGGCTCAAAATAGTTTCTCATGTTGACAATTTTCTTGTAATTTTCTACGGTTTTTCGGGCCCCAAACTTTCGTGGCAGTTTTGAGGCCCTAAACGACTTTTTTTCAAAATTGGGGTTGGGGGGGCGAGGGCGGGGGGGCTATGGCTGTCATCAACATGCATTTGTTCCTAACCAAAATTTGTAGATATCAAATATACCTTTCCAACAGGATATCAAGTGCCCCAAATAGAGATTGTATGCAAACGTTATGACCTCAAGAAGTTGATTGTTCAACTAACCACCTTGGGGCTACAAAATTTATGATTATTCATCTCCTAGGGTTATGTTTGGGATTTTCTGCCTCGTCAAGGCTTTATGATAAAATTCCCTTCGACCTCCTTTTATATTCTTCTTGTCACGAGTGAGCGTCTCTGCCACATCTCTTCTCAAAGATATAACTACCACCATTCCAGCTACTTTTGTTTTANCATTTCATTCTCACTAAAATCTGGATAAGTGGTATCATATCTTTCTTCTCTTATGGTTTCTCAGTGCATGTCCCTGACGAGATATGGATATCGAGAGTTGGGTCTCGAACTAGTTGATCTTGGGAAAAATACCACTCATCTTCCCAAGTAGTCTCACATGGAGGGAGAAGAAAAGAGAGATGACAGAGATATTATTAAGCTATTTCTCGAGGAATCCATCATGCACCAAAGGAACGAGATGATGGATAACTTTGCCCAAATCCTTCGAAGAATGCTAACGCAAGCGAATGCACCTTCAATGAGCAGTCATTTCGGGGGTGTGACTCCATTCAAGGTACAAGTTAAACTTGGAATCCCATGATTTGAAGGAAAGATAGATGCAGATGCTTTGGAAAAATGGTTGAGTCTCCTAAAGGGTTACTTCTATGTTCAAATTTTTTTTGACATTCAAAAGATCACCTCCGCACTCCTTAAGTCTCTCCCCATGTCAAAGACTGGTGGGACAGTACTGGGAAAGGAATGCGGGGGATGAATTTGAGATATTCAATACATAACCTACTTGGGCGTATTTTTTCGATGTCTTCAAAGAATAATTCTACCATGTCGGAAACTAGGATGACCAATACACCCAGTAGACGACATTACACTAAGAAAGAAACCAAACAGTGCTAGAGTATACTAATATATTCCATACCCTGCACTCAAAGGTGGGTATTAGAGACTCCGAATGACACTTAGTTATAAATTAATGTAGTGTCCTGCACAAGTACACTTTGTTGGAGATGGATTTTCTAGACATATCCTCACTAGGAGAAACTTACCGATATGCCATCAAGATCAAGAAAAAGTTTAACCAAAAGAATAAGTGGGATTTTGGGTCTGCAAATTAGTAGCAGAAGCCAGGAAAAAATGGCCCTAATTCACAACCCAAAGGATAAAGCAAGGATTTACAAAGTACAGAAAACCATTCCAAGCCGCCGACAAAGAAGGGTAATGGGAAATCAAAGAAGGACACCAACAAGTGTTGTGAGTTCCACAAAATCCCCTGGCCCAACACCAACGAATGTCGCTCAAAACAATCATTGTTGGACGAGACAAAATCCCTGTATCCAGACTCTGACTCTGACATTGATGTAGAGAAAGAAATGGATAAGAAAATCATTGACACAAAAACTAGTGCCACCATCACAACTGCAAATATCCAGTTAGAAGAGTCATATGAGCTAGAGGAAGTGGAGCGCCTATTCCATTCGCAACTATGGGTGCAGGGGACTTCGCTATATTTCATTGTCGACAATGGTAGTTAGAAGAACCTCATCTTCATCGAGGTCATCAAAATATTGAAGCTTTCGATGGTTCCACAAACCCAACCTTGCAACATTAGTTGACTGATCCATGAGCGAGTCATCCGCGTTAGTCAACAGTGCCACCTCTCCTACGACATCAATCCCTTAAAAGGTGAGGTAATGTGTGATGTTGCCCCACTTAAAGTTTGTGATGTTATTTTAGGACAACCATATATGCGGAAATGTCATGGTGTGTATGAGTCTAGAACTCATAGTGTCATTATTACTTTGGGAAAGAAACTCTATAGAATACCAGAGACACTTTTTGCTCCTGCAATGTCTCTCATCACAGTGAAGCAGTGCAGGAAGGTAAACTCCTAGACAGGGAAATTCTTACTCTTCATGGTTCATTCTGAGGGGGAATGAAATATCTCAACAACATCCACCACCTCCATACATAACCCCTCTAGGCAGCAGAAACTGGTGGACAAGTCATGGAAGCATACAAAGACATCTTCACCACACCAATCGGGGTTCCAGTACATTGTCAAGTCAAGCATTCCATTTATTGATCCCTAGTGTGCCTTTACCTAATGGGCCAGTATACATGCGGTCCTTCATGGAGAATGAATAAATCAAATGCCAAATTCAAGAGTTAATCCAAAAGGGGCACATTCGACCCAGCTCCTCACTTTGTGGGAGCCCAATTGTGTTGGTATAGAATAAAGATGGGACATGGTGAATATGTATTAAATATTGAGATTTAAACAAGATCATAGTCTAGAATCAGTATCCCATTCCTTGGATCGATGAACTCCTCTATTATCTCAAGGGGGGCAAGTATTTCAGCAATATGACTTAAAGTTCGGTTATCATCAAGTTCCAATTGAGCAAATTGATGTCTGGAAGGTTTCCTTCAAATATAGGGAAGGCCTTTTTTAGTGGTTAGCCATTCCTTTCAAATTGACTAATGCTCCAAAAACATTCATGAGGATTGTGGATCAAATTCTACAACCATCCACCAATTCCTTTGTGGTCGTATATCTAGATGATATTGTCATCTACAGTAGAACATGGGAAGAACATCTGTAGCATATCCACCAAGTCCTCAGCACCCTGTGATAGCACAAGTTATATTTCGATCTAGAGAAGTGCTCATTTGGCATGGAAAGGGTTCAGTATCTAGGATACATTTTGGATGCACATGGTGTTCATGTAGATCCAACCAATATCCAATCCATTCATGATTGGCTGACACCGATGACTCTCACAGAGCTTTGTATCTTCCTAAGACTTGAAAAATTCTATCGCAGATTTGTGTTGGGCTTCTCTAATATTGCTTGGACCATTATCCAAGTGACCAAAGGTGGATCTAAGGCCAATTTGATTTGGTCCAAGCCACAACAACACGCATTTGAGGATATCAAGCAGTGCTTATGTTCAGTGCCCATCCTTACCTTACTATATCTACAACAACCCTTTGAGGTCTAGACAGATGCTTCAGATTATGTTGTTGGTGTATTCCTCACTCGACATGGAAATCCAATGGCATATCATAGTGATACACTTTCAAATACAGTCTGTAAGTACCCCACATATGACAAGGAAATGTACTCCATTATCCAAGCCTATCGCTAATGGAAGCATTACATCCTTAGAAAAGAAACAATCATCCACACCGATTGCAAGACCTTGCAATTCATGCAAAATCAAGGAAGGTTACATAATTACCACCACCAAAAGTGGTCCACTTACTTGCAGTAGTTCCACTTGAACATTAAATATAATAAGCGCAACACCAATCGAGTCATTGGTTTCTTGAGTCAACCTCCATTCAAAGCATTAACCATGGTGCTCAACTCTTGTGGCCATGAGACCTCTGAGTGGCCTCAACTATAAGACAATGATCCCAAGTTCACTCCTACCTATCAATCCTTGTGTGTAGGTATACCAGTGGCAAACTTTCATCTTCAAGAAGGATTACTATGCCATCTGGGCCATCTCTGTGTTCCTTCAAGAAGGAGTGTGGAGATGATTTTGGAAGTGCATTACATTCGATTGGAAGGGAAATTTGGTATTGAAATGAAAGTGGAAGTCTTGCAGAAACATTGTTTTTGGCTAATATCCAACAAGACATCAGTCGGTATATCATATCTTGAACTTCCTGCGCCATCACAAAACCAACCATTAAAATGCAAGGAGTGTGCACCCCCTTCCCAAACCAAATGTGAAATGGGAATCCATATCCATGGATTACATGTCAATACTACCTTCAACTAAGCATGTTAATTACCTTGTGTTTGTGATCATGGATCGCTTTTCTAAGATGGTCATTCTGATAACTTGTAAGAAGAGCATCTCTGCCGAAGCCACTACTAAGCTATTCTTCGAGCATGTTTGAGTTCATTTTAGGCTTCCACAATCTATCATTTTAGATCAGGACAGTAGGTTCCTGACCACTTTCTAGTCTAGTCTATGGTCATTGACTGATACAAAGCTCACCAAACCGATTTCCTTCCACCCCCAGACTAATGGACAGACAAAGGCAGTTAACCGGATGATTGTGCATATTCTGAGAATGTACAATTATAAACATCCCTGCACATGGTATGAGAGCCTTTCTTATGTTCAACATAGTTATAATGAAGCTATTCATACCTCTACTGGTCACAACCCTTTTCAAGCATGCTTAGGTTTCCAACCACTAGCCCCAATTGATGTAGCTCTGCCCCTTGCATCCACACAAGAGAAATATTCCCATGCTTAGGCTGAGGTTGATAATGCCACCATATTTGTTGAATGAATGCAACACATCCGTCAATAGGTACATGACATTTTGGAAAAGAACAATACTACATAAAACCAGCGACATGACCAACATCATGTTCCACACAAGTTCCAGGTTGGGGATAAGATTTGGTTGCATTTGCAGAAAGAGAGGTGCAAAGGACACCATCGTAAGCTTCGTTCACTTTGATATGGTACAAACACTATCACCAAGGCAATTGATGACAATTCCTTTGAACTAATCATCCCACCATTCCTTGGCCTACACCCAGTATTCAATGTGGAGCTCCTTTGACCATATTTTGCACCACTTTTGGACACCTCAGAGGTGGCAGAAAAATTAACACCTATAAAGCTTAATCCTGACTAGATGGAACAAGAAAAAATTGATCAAATCATGGACACACAGGTTAAGGGCACCTTCCAGTACAATATCCAACTATATCGAGTTGTCAAAGCATGTCAGCTCCTCCTCCAAGGCAAGTGGCTCACTAGGAGTCCATTTCAGCAGACGTTTCCCCATTTGATGGGGGTACTCAACACAATGGACACCGTTGCTTCCTAAGGGGGGAGGACAGATCCAGATGGGTATAGGTGGCCACCCAATGATTCCATTGGCTCAAAATAGTTTCTCATGTTGACAATTTTCTTGTAATTTTCTACGGTTTTTTGGGTCCCAAACTTTCGGGGTCATTTTCATGCCCTAAAAGATGATTTTTGGCGATTTAGAGGGGGATAATTTATGTTTTTAGCGTGCATTTGGCCCTACCTAAAAGTTTTAAATCTCGGATATACATTTCCAATGGGCTATTGAGCACCCCAAACAGAGATTGTATGCAAAATTTATGACCCCAAGAAGTTGATTGTTCAACTAACCACTTTGGGGCCACAAACTCTATGACAATTCATATCCTAGGGTTAGGTTTAGGGTTTTCTGCATCTCCAAGGATTTATGATAAAAGTCCCTTCGACCTCCTTTTGTATTCATCTTGTCACAAGTGAGCGTAGTCGTCACATCTCTTATCATAGATACAACTACCACCATTCTAGTTGACTTTGTTTTAAAGTTTGTTATGTTCCATTCATTTACTAGAAAGTGAGTTTACTGTATCTTTGTGTTTATTGCCATATATATGTTTACGTGAATATATAAATTATATTTCATTTCATTATCACATAAATCCATATAAGTGGTATAAAATATTTCTTCTCTTGTGGTTTCGCCTTGGAGTGGTAGTTATTCTCAAAATAAATTTGGATCAGTAGAGCATAGAACTTACCTTCTAGTATAATTTTTCACATATTGGATTTTCCCGAGGTACATCTTTTGTTCATTCATGAATGGTGAGTTATTTTCTTTGTTTATTAAATATTTCAAATTTAGTTTAATTCAATATTTCATGTATTGAGATATTAACATCAAATTGAATATCAAGTAAAACACTGCATAATAATAGATTACAAAATCTTGTATGTTTGGTTGTGACAAATTGTTCCAATCAAATATCCAAAACAATTTACATATTAGGGAATTTAATTCTTCTCTATAAATTTGAATAACCCTTTGGAGTTCATTGATTGTCACAATTTTCTTCCTCCTTGCAAAATCTAATGTCCTTACTATTATCCACTAAGTTTCACTTAGGGTGTTTTTCAAGTGAGCCACCAAGGATTGAAACAAATAATTGTTCTTACTCAGTGCTCATAAGTTCCATGGTTTCATCAGGGCCAGTTGTGGTCCCTTTTCCGCATGTTCACACCCCTTCAGGGGGATTTTAATAAATGACATAGCATGATGGTTTCTTATGTAAAAGCCTTGGCCTTCTTTGGACTTGGTCAGTAAATTCATCATCCTTGAGTGTTTTTCTCTAGTTAATTATATGACGCTTTTTTAAGCGACATATAATTTTCAAGTTTTTCACTCAAAAGCCTCAAAATACGGGATGGTGAAATTGGTGATTATGCCTTAGGAGGTTTATTAAATCCTAGGGTCTATGTATTATACCGTGCTATTCATATTCCCAAAGTTTCATGGACATGTGCTAAGTCTTTCCTAGGATTTTTTAATTTTTATATTTTTAATAAAATCATTAATAAGGTGTATTTTAATTGTAAACATTCAAAAGGTCATAAAATTGGGCCTAGGGAGAAAATTTGGTCATGGGGATGCTCGTTTTTGGACCCATATACCCCACTTAACCCCTAAACCCACTTTTGAGAGCCAAATTAGTAAATTTCAATTATTAATTTTGATTTTCTCTCCAAAATGACGTAGAGGGTCATATAATTGGGAAAAATGGAGAAAACCCTATTTCTAAATCAGTGGAAGATCATATGGGACATGTCTTGGAGGTTCCAATAGGATTGAGGATCATGTCTGGGGAATTTATAATATGTCGGATCCTCTACATTCAACAAGGAAGATGATCCAACTCATCTTCTTCAAAGGGGGGCACATTATCTCCATTGAGGGTGCAATCATCCACATGGAGGAGTTGGTTGGAGAGGTGGAGGATTCCCAAAGAAAGTGGGATACATCATGAGAGGTGGAATCCTCCCCTCCCACGAACTCAAACTTCCTCCCATGATTTTCTCAACCCCCAAAACCACCTCCTTCATTGGGAATTGTGCCCCTAGGGTCTAAACTCCTTTTTTGCTATAAATGCAAGGTCTTGCTTCTCATTTGAGAGGATGTACTGAACCTCTACTCATTGTACTCTTTTTTTTGCATATTTGTTTAATTATATGGAAGGATTTGGAGGCTAATATGTGGAATTTCATCGTGATCTTGTAACTTGGTTAATTTTGAGGTGAAATCAACTGAATCTCATGATTTATTTTTTGTCAAATAATGTTGCTTAGATCCAGTTTATTTTGAATAAGTATTTGCAATTTTTAATTTAATTATTTTCATTTCATTATCATAATATTGTAAGAGAAACATATTTTATTTGGTTATACTTATGTTATCTTTCTTTTTGTTGATGAGATTGACCAGATTAACCTTGTTTGTATGAAGAATTTCCTAGATTTTCCAGGATCTTCTTAGGTAGAAGGGGTTTTGTGTTAGGATTATTAATCCTCCCTTGTCCAAATTTGGTCATATGTCTAAATCGAGAGTCATGTCTAAATCGGGAGTCCATTCAGTCTATTTATAGTCATTAACACCATTGGGTCCACTTGACCTCATTGGGGCACATGTTTCAGTTACTAAAGTGTGGGGAACGCTAATTGAGGCTCACTTCCACTGATTGCACTTGATTGCATCAATTTAGGAGCCTCCTAGACCAATCCCTACAATTTAGGAAGCCACTGGGAGTGCCGAAACCAACCAAGGTCAGTTCACTTCAGTTGATGACTAGTCAAGCTAAGTTAGGAGTTAGTTACATTCATTTCTAGTCCTCTACATTTAGTTAGCTCTAGGTTTACTTGATTGCACTCATGTGGGGCGCATTTCTCACCTACCACTGTCAGTTAACCTTAGTCAACACTGAATGTAACACTTGAGTTGTGTTTTAGAACTCTGATGAACTCCGGTTATGGTTTAGACAAGGTCAGTTAACTATTGAGTCCTTCGATAGTGATTTAGACAAGGTCTTGGTTACCTACAGTCAAGTAGAGTCTAATCAATTTGAACTTCCTCATGTGGATTCAAATTGCTTTTGGCTATTAAAGCCATTGTACTTCATTGTAATTATCTATCTAATTACTCTTTGATTAATGGAAAACATTCATAGCTGCAAGTCATTTTTGCACTGTTTCATTCTTCAATAAATGAGTAAATTATGTGATCTATCTTGTGAGTTGTGTGTTTGTCCATAGATCTATGTGCTCAATTTAATATTTTGGAGCTCCGTTACATCCAATTATTTTCGAAAACATCAATTTTGTTGTGTTTAACATATTTTTTTTGCAGATCCCTCTCTCCATTCCATTCAATCATGGGTTTGAGGGTTTCTCTCTCCTTCTTTAAAAAGTCAATCTTTTTCTTAGTTACTATTTCTCTTTGCTTAATAAAAATTAGATACATCAATCTAATATTTGAAATCTGATTTTAATTATGCATATATATATATATATATATATATATATATATATATCATATCATATCTAGGTTCCTTTTAAACGATTCATCTCGAACTAGATCTGAATTAGTCTCTCAAAGTGTCATTTTCAATAATAATAATAAAACTTCACAATTTTCGAGCATTTTGAGTAGTGGAAATTATGTATTTTGCTTTGATTTATTTGTGACATTCTAAAAATTTTTGCTCACTGGTTTTTAGAGGGTTTTAAGAAAAGGAGAAGGACATACTGCTCAAAATTCAACTTTCAGGTCACCCAAGACACCAAAAAGTCCTTCCTTCATCCCCTTTCTTAACTCCCTTTCTCTCCCTACAATATTGTAAGCCTTTAGATCCTTTTTCAAGGATCAAAGTGCATTTTACTTCATCTTTTCATCACATTGTAAATTTCAATAATAAAAAAAGCAAGTCATCTACACAACGCCCACACTCCATCCCCCCTGGGGGGATTCACTGTCCTTTTTGGTTTTCTTTTTACTAACCAATACATGCACACAATACTCCTTCTAGAAAGGATGAATAGGTTGATTAATTTGTTTTGATTTCATATTAGAATAAATTAATAATTTCATACCCAACTCATTGCCACGAAGTATGCTCTTGCCACCAACCAAAGGTTTTGTCGATTATTGGTGGATGATCAAAAATTGACACATAGTTTGCAGTTTCAATTTGTCATTAGTTTACTTTATTTTACAAAATATTTGTTTTCTTTAATTGGAATAAACATTTTGTCGTAAAACTCGTGTATGCTTTCCCTTTACGGGCTTTTCCTTGTTGTTGGGGAATCAAAAGTGATTTGCAACATTTCTTAATTACTACACATTAATTTAACAATCCATTAATAAAGAAACTCCCAAGAAAATTACGAAAATCTGGTGTAGAGACATTTGGAAATCGTGGGAAAATTCTTCAAAGGAAGTAGAAACCACTTAATTATGACCTCGGGATACCGTTAGGATACATCCTTGTTGGTGTAGTGGTGGACACCTCTCTTAGACTCCGATTCAGCCCACATTTCTAAGTGAGGGGCCACCTTCTTCATATTCCGGACATATTCTCAGTACTTTATAGTATATCAAAAATCCCCTTCTCGTAATTCAACTCATCTTTCAATAATTAAAACTGACCAAGACACATTACAAAACATTTGATTTTTCAGCAACATCATTTCTTTATTTTGACTCCATTGGCACTGATCTAATTTTGCAACATTTTACTATGATTTATCATCAGTTTTTTTATTCTTGTTAATCTTTATGTGTTGATGTTATATGCTGGTGAAATATTCATTTATATTTGTAACAATCTTATCTCATTGTTTTACTTCAAAAACTCCTAAAAAACTTACTTCCATCACTAAGGACTAAAACACAAGAGCCTTAGTTAAAATCTTTCTTAGGAACCACCCCCCTTGGCTTCGTTTGGAATTTATCCTAAACAGAGGAGTCAAGATCAAGTGACAATACTTGACTCGAGACTTTCCCTTAAGGACACACCTAGCAGCTTGAAGATTTATGTTGCGCTTAACCCCCAGGTGTGTGAAAGGCGGAAACACTTACCTTTGATAATAATAATAATATCTAATTTAAGGTCGTGACCTAAGCAAATGTCAAATTGACATATGAGACCTCTTTGGCTATGGGACAAGGGACCCTTTCCACACAACAATTTAAATCCTTAGTCTACATAGGTGTACATAAACTACCCCACTCTAGATTTGAACTTGCAACCTGCAAGGGGGAGACTTATGTTCTTAACAGTTAAGCCCAGTCAAGTAATGATTGCAGGGTAATTAACTACTAGGTGAACTAAGTTTGATTCTTATAAGGTATCAAAAAATGGTTAGGTGTATGATGAAAATATATGTTGATTTGAATACTAACAACAAAAATATAAGTATGAGTTGCTTGACCCATACCCAATCATTACTTTCATACCAATGTTATAAACACAGGTTATACATGAGATATTTCATATTGGAATTACAAAAATATGTATTAAATGATTAATTGATTATTGCATGAATGAGGCTATAGAACATTTGTATACTAATGGTAATTCTTCATATAAAATTGTGTCTTTATAACCTAGACTTTTGATAGGACTTACATTATACTCTAAATTCTATGTTTATATATTTATACATGTTATTTTATATTCTATTAGAATATCTTCAATAACCATGGAATTAATATATATAGATATATAATGGCTTATTAAATTTAACTAATATTAAATTAAATATCTAGTTTGCAATGTTGTGTAAATGTTTTTTTCAACACGAAAAGAAAATCATGTTTCTTGTTATTCATATTGATTCAAAGAGAGAACAATACATTATATGTAATCCAAAAACAACTCCATGGAAAAAAGTACCGTCCAATCCAGTTTCATTGAATACTATTTTGGTAGAGTTGCTAACTAACTACCCAAGAAAATGGGAGCATGTGTAGTTTCTATTCTCTAAATATATATCATACAAAAAAACACAATGATGACTGTATGACACAACTTATCTACTAAATGTCATCGTTCACAATAATACATTTCTCTAGGATGTAAATTGACAAATTGAAAATATATAAATAGAGCCTCGAGAACAAATGGATTTGTCCTTGAGCTCTTCAAAAAGCAATGTGCCAATAGGAAGCCTAATGCCCTTCTTAGACAAACCATCTGCAACTGCATTAAGTTCATGGAAGGTATGTGTGAAGGATATCTTAACTAAATTTCCAATAAGTGATCTTATCATGTCACGTCATTGTTGCAATGATAGAACTTAAAACTTTGTGCCTCGAGAAACCCAATCCAATAGCACTTTGGAGTCTCCAAGGACCGTATGGAAATAATGTCAATATTAGAGGCAAATTTTAATAAACCCAGTAATGCCAAAAGTCACTCAGCACAGGTGTTAGAACTGGTTTCACACCCCATTCAGAGGTGGAAACTGTAAGATTGATTGAATTTCAAGATAATACCACCACCACACTACCCCATTGGGGCAGCCCCATCGAAGAAACCCACTTTTATATCAGCTTGAATATGAGGAATATTAATTATTCTACAACTACTTTGTTTCTCCTGCTTAAAAAAATCCTTGTAAAAACTCAAATTTTTATTGAAAACCAAGGATATATCCTCCTTCTTATTATCAAAGATAGCAGGATTTCTAAAATCCATAAGCCCCACATATGAATACATGCAATTCTCTATGCTTAGCCATATTATTAATCCAATGCTTCAAATTCTCCTCAAGAATCAAGTTCCCCCAGTCACATGAAATATGTAATTCTTCTTTAACTATTTCCCAAACCTATAAACAAAAGGAACATTTAACAAATAAATGTAACACATTTTCTCCCTCAT
Organism: Pseudotsuga menziesii; assembly: GCA_001517045.1. Classification (NCBI taxonomy): domain Eukaryota; kingdom Viridiplantae; phylum Streptophyta; class Pinopsida; order Pinales; family Pinaceae; genus Pseudotsuga; species Pseudotsuga menziesii. Next base: position 125,015 of record LPNX011154706.1, on the reverse strand, counting down.
ATTAACAAAGAGTGCAGTAATTTAGGCCTTACCACCCTCTTCTAGTTAAATTTTCCCATGTCAGTATTCTGTTTTCCAAAACAAGCCAAAGAAAGCAATTTAGTTTTATAGGAAGTTTCCATATTCATATTCTTTTGCTCCACCATGTTCTAGCAAATTCACTATTTGTACATGAAATAGCTTCATATGCAGATTTAGCACTTACCTTTCCATCTTTTTTATTCCAAGGCCAAACAAGTCTCTCACTATTTGTACATGAAATAACTTCATATGCATATTTAGCACTTACCTTTCCATCTTTTTTATTCCAAGGCCAAACAAGTCTCTCTCCTACTTCTTTGAGCTTGATTCCTGCTTGATTTAAGCCAACAATATATAAGTCTCATTCCAGAGCTAAAGAACCTTACAATATACAAGTCTCATTTTATTATTTAATCTATACTTTATATTATATATCATTTATTAAAAATATCAAAATATTTTAGTTAGAAAAAATAAAAAATATGAAGTATTAGAATAATTGTTAAGGATTCAAATATTCTATCAAAAAAATATTTTAGACAAAATTTCTTTTATAAAAATTCCATGTATATAAATGATTTTTTAATAAATATACATAAATTATTATTAAAACTTGTAAATTTTAATAAAAATATGATCATAATTATATTTTATGAAAACTAACTTTTTTTTAAATAATTATAATTAATTAAAAAATAATAATGAAATATATATTTAAATATTTTTATAGAAAAATTAATTATATTTAAATAAAAATTAATAATTAAAAAATAATAACAAAATATATATATTTTATATAAAAATAACCATTTTTAATAATGATTCATAATAAATATATATTTTTTTTAATAAAAAGAAAAAGTAATGCAGGGACGAAATTAAAAAATAAAAATCAGCTTAAATCTAAATCCTAGGCTCTATCAAACGCCGAGATGGATCAAATCTCTGGAGGTGCAAACCTCTTCTTAGGTATCCATTGATTTGATTCAAACCAAAAGACACATCTTTTTATTTAAGGTTCACATATAATTTTATTATTATTAATATTTAATATTATTTATGGCCGACATATAATATTTTTTATTATTTTTTATTTTGTTAGGAACAAACATTACATCATTTCCCCACACATGGTTTTAAAACCATATGCAAATCCCTCTTACAATCATGGGTTGTTCATGAGGCCTTGCACATGGTCTTAAAACCATTTGCAAGGCCCTCCTAAACTATGTACAATAAAACCATGGGTTGTTTAGGAGGCCTTGCACATGGTTTAAAAACCACATGCAAAGCCTCCTAAACCATATACAATAAAACCATGGGTTGTTTAGAATGACTTGCACATGGTTTTAAAACCATGTGCAAGGCCAACATTTTTTGGGGGATAATTCAATTTTGTGTTTTTTTCTTGACCCACATATTTTTTTTACATAATTAAACTTTTTACTTTTTTATTGTTTTGTTAGGAAGGAAAATTACAACATTTGTGGCTGGCATTTATTTTAGCCTATTAGAAAAAAAAAAATTATTAATAAAAGTAACGTTGCGAAAGTGATATTATTTTTATTTTGTGTTACAAAATCTCTCACATAATATTCACTATTATTATTTTTTGCCAACATGTTACAAACGTTACTAACTTTACATCAAGTTACAAGATCTCTCCCATAATATTCACTATCACTATTATTTTTTGCCAGCATGTTACAAACGTTATTTATGTTACATCACATTACAAGATCTCCCCCATACTGAGTTGTAAAGCGCCTCTCGCCACAATAAAAAAATACATAATTGTACTTAAAAAAAAATACTTTTGCATTGAGAAATCTGATAGTTTATATATTCATGTATATATAAAGTAACAAATTGAGGAAAATATAAAATAAATAAATACATAATTGCAGTTAAAAAGAAAATATACTTTTACAGTCAGAAATCTGAGTTTCTATATTCAAAATTTTCGATATATTATTAATAATTGCAAAAATCTGATAGTTTCTACATTTAAAATTTTATATATTATTACCTTGAAAAGGAAGCAATTTAATACTTTTACTTAGGACAAGGTGCCTATATGTGGAAACTTGAATGCGAAACATTACAACCATGATAGAAGATGACGTGAGATCTGATTTTTTTTTTATTAGGCTAAATGCTTCTTAGATGTCAAATCTATAAAATGTCATATCTTATGATTAAAATCATGATTACATACATTGGATATTGAATTGAATAAAACACTGGTGGAGACCTGTACAACCCTAACATGATAGAGACCATACAACATGCACTTGATTATTTAACATGTAAAATAGATAATGTTTATGTCATTGTATGTCGACTTAAAATATAATAACATTATATATATATATATATATATATATATATATATTATAGAGAAAGGTATGCTCTTTTTACATCTTGTTTTACATTTTTAACAAGAGATCATGATAAATAAGAATATGAATAAGTTCTAAGTTCTTTTATATGTATTAGAGAAAGTTAAGTGAGGCATATATATATATATATATATATATATATGGCCCTAAACCTTTATAAGCAACCTATAAAGCGACAAGTAGGCCTACACATGTGAAGCGTTACGCTTCAAGGGTACACATTTTCAGCTTTAAGGTAATGCTGTAAACAAGAAAGGCTCCAATGTAAGGGTGCTCCATGAGACATTGTATTCAATGTTTTTCCAAGTCTCCAAGGACTCCAACACTCTTCCTATGCCATGTGCTCTATTAATTCCACTCCCTCTCCATGAACATTGGCGTAACCCAAGAATACCCAAGCCATGTTTTAATTGAAGCATCCAAGTTACCCCATGCTATATATGGCTCAATGACCTATTCCAGAATGCCAAATTATTCTCTAATGCATCATATTCTCCAAGCAAACAACCTCCTCCATGTGGCCAACATGTACAATGTCACCAAGCTTTCTAAAGATCTCCAACACTCTAAGAAATAACACCATGCAAACACCCAGTTGAGGTTAAGCAATCACCAAGGTATATCTAATGTGCAAATCCATCATGAACCATTCATGGGTTGGTGATACACCACGTACCCTAAATCTCATCAAGCACCCCAAAATATGTTGTAAACACTTTTGAAGTAACCCTGAAAGTGAGCAGTCCCTCTTTACAACAAAAGTGTTTTCACTAACACCAATTGATTCCCTCTACAACTCCACCCAACCTACCATCTACACATATGTGCCTATTGCAATCTTGGAATCAAACCAAATATCATCCTCTAAAGAATATTGACCACATGTGAAACCGAAGGAAGACAACTTTGAATCATAAGCAACTTACAAAACTCCAACATCCCTCAAGTACACATCCTAGGTCAAAATATCCAAGCGCCATGACATGCGTTGTTTAGGACATCCTACAAAGATAATCACATCTCCATACAAGACCAAGTAAAGTGGGTAAGATCTATCAAAATCATAAAGATAAAAATGTGCAACATTGAACTCATCGATCTTGGAATACCAAGCTCATGGTGCAGGGAACAACCCATAGAAGGATATCAACAACCTACGAAGATTAAAACCCCTCTCAGGAACCACAAATCTTATAATAGTTGAAACCAGGGATAATTTTAGGGGCAAATTTTAGCCCAGTGGGCTATTTTTCCATGTTTTTCTCCCAAAAAAGATTCGCCATTTTGCATTTTTTGAAGCCCTATTTCGCCCAATTTTGATGGGGTAAAAATTTTTCACCCTAAAAATTGACAAATTATTATACAAACAATATAAAATCCTTGGAAATTAATTTTTTTTTGAAAAATATCACCAATCATTTTATAGTTGGTGTTTTAAGAATTGGTAATATTCACCAATATTTATACACTTTTAAATAAGTATGG
>LPNX011154706.1:71130-120700 GCA_001517045.1 Pseudotsuga menziesii | reverse complement strand
ATATATGAAGAGACACCTTTAAACAATGTGTCCTTCTAATGCCGACTTTTATATAAATAATTAATAACTAAACTAACAAATAATATAATATACTTTTGGTATATTACAAGTTAGCCCTCTCTAAAAGCATTCGTCCATGAATCTTCTATAAGTATGCTTCAACTAGAAGTCGTGCCACGAATAATGGTACCACGGTTTAGAAGTTCTTGAAATAATTGGTCGCATTTCCATTCAAATATTTTCATGCGTATGATTTTGTAGATAAACACATAACAACTATATGGAGTATTCTTCCAAGCTTCTAATCAGATGGTGTTCTTTTGATCTTCTAAATTGACATAGATTTTTTATATTTATGCATGATTTGATATGGTTTTCTTATCTCTAGCGGTAACCACTAATAATGTACTTACTTCTTTGTTTGATGAAATTATCTTTAGTTGTTCCCTGGGAACCTTTTGATATTGAGATTCTAGAACATCTTGAATTACGACCACTGGTAGAATGTTCATCTCTTCATTTGTCGCAACATCTTTTGGGTTTCGTTCTTCTACATTATCGTGACTAAGATCAGCTTCAACGCTTTTATTTTCATCATTGCATTCTTCTACAACTTCAATTCTCTTATAATTATCGTTAACATTGATTTCATTTTTAATAGTATTGTGTGCTTTATCATTACAATCTTTGGCATTGCCAATTTCTTTATAATTGATATTGACATTGTGATTGTCAATATCATCTTGATTTTTCACATCCTTGCCTTCTACCTCTTTTGTTTCATTATTCTTGTTATCATCTTCCTTAACAAGTCCTTGTTATGGAGTTTCACTAGACAATTTTAAAGATTTTTCAGCTGGTGTATTAATGTGCCTTACTTCCCTACCTTGTAAGAAGCTGCAACGAAATTCTAGTAGATGTACATATTTTTTACTGAGTATCGTATTTTGAGGTCTGTAGTTGAGGTGTCTTTTGTTATCCCTCCCAGAGTCTAGTGTCCTAGATCTTTTGTGAGGAGGGATATAAGGAGGCAATCGATGTGGCCTCCCTTCCTTTCTGGTTGAAGTAGCAACTTCAGACTCTTCCATACTTGAATATTTAGGATTATCATCGTACCCTATTCCTCTTTACTTAGGAACTTGGGATTCATAGTTGTTTCTTCTGTTATGAGGGCAGATGCAGTTCCAAACTCTACTTGACCTGAGAACTCAAGAGTCGCAATAGCTTCTTCCTTTATGGTCGTAGTCTCTTCTTTTGTCGTGAGTGCAGATGGAGTTTCTAGCTCTACTTGGCCTGATAAATCGAGAGTCACAATAGATTTTTTCCTTTATGGTCATAGTCCCTTCTTTTGTTGTGAGAGACGATGCAGTTTCCAGCTCTATTTGATTTAAGAACTTAAGAGTTGCAAGAGCTTCTTCCTTTATGGTTGTAGTCCCTTCTTCTGTCGTTAGTGCAAATGGAGTTCCCAGCTCTACTTGACCTGAGAACTCGGGAGTCATAATAGTTTCTTCATTTATGGTCATAGTCCATGTTGTGAGGTTCAATGTAGTTACTAGCTCTACTTGAACTGATAACTCGAGAGTCACAATAGATTCTTCTTTTATGGTCGTAGTCCCTTCTTCTATCGTGAGTGTAGATGCAGTTCCCAGCTCTACCTAACCTGAGAACTCGGGAATCGCAATATCTTCTTCCTTTATGGTTGTAGTCCCTTCTTCTATTGTGAGGGTCGATGCAGTTTCCAACTTTATTTGATCTGAGAACTCGAGATTTGCAATAACTTCTTCCTTTATGGTCGTAGTCCCTTCTTCTTGCTTTCCCTTGCTTAAGAATTTAGATGGCGTAAAGTTTTCTTCTTCCTTCAACTCACTTAAGGGATATGACTCATGTGCTTCTGGATTTTCTTTGTCAACATGCTTCTTACATTCCTCTTCACAATGTTGTATTGTCAACATTTTCAATTCTTCAATTGATTTTTGTATGTCTTCAAGCTCTCTGCTTGTTTTTTCAATCTTTTCAAGTTGGCCTCCTTTTATGTCTTCAAATTTTTCATCTCTTATGGGTTTTTGGACATACATGATCTCGTAGAAAGATGAAAACATGGTAGTTCCACTTTAAAAATAATGATTTGATTTTTTTTCAAAAATTTTAAAAAAATAATATTTATAATAATAATTTATTATTTAAAATAATAATACTATTATTATAAAAAAAATTAATAGTTTTTAGAAGAAAAATAAAAAAATATATAATAATAATAATAATTTATTATTATTATATTATTTTGGGGGGAAATAGATAAGGATTAGGATTTTGGTGAAGAGTAATGGTATGGAAGAGGCATAAAGGGTAATGGGTGGACAAGGTGTAATGGTATGGATGAATTTATGGTTTTAAAATTATAATAATAAAACCATGGGCTGGTTTTATAAAACCATGGATTGGATAGTGTTGGTGTGATGTTAGCCTCCTCCTTGCCAATCTCATCACTATTTGATTCTATGTCGGAGGAAGGTGCGTCACTTGATTCTTCATCCTTATTGTCATCAATATTAATTTTTTCGGACAAGAATATATTCTTATTTTTACACTTATGTTATGGACGTCAATTGGGGGAATTACACTCACGACATGGATTGTCATCCTTTTTCCAAAATTCTCTTAGGTGGGGTGGTATATAAACTGACAAACGTTGTGATTTTTTCTTTTATTCAATTAATTTTTCTTTTTGAAGGGCTTGTTCCATGTATTTGACGTCTAATAATTTTATCTCGCTTTGAATACTTTGTTTCATCCCACGAATGGAAATATACAGGAGTCCGTCTTCAGTTATATCTTGGACACGAGTGGCCAGGACTAATAGATCGCTAGAATATTCATCCACAAATCCTTCTTGTTGTAAACAAGTGAGCTTGTTGTATATTTTGACTTCTTCCATGTCTTGAAATCGTTTAAAGAATTTTTCTTGAAGGTGTCCCAGTCTCTAATTAGCATTCCACCCTTCAATGATGAGTCCCATCATAAGAAATAGTCACAAGCGGTTTTATCCACCTACATTGTTGCAACATTCAATTTGTCGATGTTTCCATAAATATTGTACATTTCAAAATATTTTTTGATTTTGTTGATCCATCGAATCTTGTCTCGATTCTTTTTTCCATCGAATCTTGGTATATCGATATTGACCTTGTGAACGACGTTGTGGGTTGGGCCTGTATGTGAGTTATTGCCTCCTTTAACTTGATCTCTTAGTGACTGAATTTCGAGCTTTAGGTCATGAATGTCCTTCTCTTTTTGCTCAAGATTTGCTAGTATCTTTCGAACTAAATCATCTTTTGATTTTATGGACACATCCTTGTTCTCCAGGGGTTTTTTCTCTGTATTTCTTGTATTCATCTTGTTTAAATTTGGATTGGAGAGAATTTAACTATTAAGATATTAATTATAATAATAATAATAATAAATTTATTACAAAATTTTAATAGTTTAAAGAAACATTGTAATTATTAATATTAAAATAGGGTTATGAAACCCTAGGGAGAAAACATGGAGCAGACATTAATGGTGCGCATGAGTATGGGAGTGTGGAGATAGGAAGCATGGAATGGAGGATAAAGAATGGAGGGAATAGTAAATGGGGATGCATGTGAGTTCACTGGGGTGCGGCATAGTGAAATCAAGTGAGATGTAGAGAACGTGATGGAGAAGTAGCATGCAACACGCGATGGAGAAGGAAGCACACAACACACAACACGAGGAGAAGAGGGCAGCATGTGATGGAGGAGAAAGCAGCACGCGGTGGAGGGAAAGGAAGAGAGTGCTTAGTGGGAGGGAAGGTGGAGGAGAAGGAAGCACGTGACGGTGAAGGTGCATGAAGATGGTGGGTGTGGGAGATTTGGAGTAAGAGGAAGAATGGGAAAGATGTGCGAGGTATGACGGATGATAGTGTGGTCGAATCAAACACTCTAATACCACTTGCAAGGATACAACCTTACATGATTATCATTATATATATATATAATTGGTTGATGATCTTTACAATAAATCTATGCAGCTTATATGTGTGTGTGTGTGTGTGAAGAGACACATTTAAACAATGTGTCTTTCTAATGTCAACTTTTACATAAATAATTAATACCTAAACTAACGAATAATATAATTTACTTTTGGTATATTACACAAATATCATGGGGGATTCACTAGCGAGGCAGTATCATATCATGTCCATTCATATTGGGGGTTTGAATACTCCTAAAAAACTCAAAAATATACTACCCTGTATTAAGGGGTCAAGGGGAGTTTTTAATTTGACATAGTAATATAAATATTGGGGGTTATTTTATTTGGGTGGGCCGAGGAATAACCTCCAAATCCTAGGATGGATCCATACCTCCAAATAATGGGCTTAAATCATACCCACCTAAAACTTAAGAACCCTCCATTCTTATTTGAAATTGCTTCTGATCCTAAGTTTTGCATGAAAATGATAATCATGTACCAATGATAATCTAAATGGAAGTCTCTTTGGATTACTAGCCTTGAGCAATTCTCATTTAATAGCATATTAGGATTGGTTTAAGCTAATGTTATATTGGTTTTTATCTTTGAGTTTGAGACTCTTATTAGGAATTTCCTCTTGGTTTGTTATATCTTACTAATTTCTATACCATCAACTTCTTTTAAATAAATTTAGTTGGATATCTAGGATTTCACCTACGTTCTTGTTGGCGTCCTTTTTAAATTGTTCTTTAGAATTGAGTCGAAAATTTATCATTGTGTTTTCAAAAATACTCTCTCATCTTTTGAACACCATCATTGACTCGTCGATGAATTTAAAAAAAAACTTTCTTGTTACATTTTTTAAACTACATCGATGATGCTTTCAAGTTGGGTCTCAACATTCAAACCCTCTTTTTTTCATAATTATCTAAATAATATTTCAATGTTTTATCATATTTTAAAAATCTCACCAGTGACCTACTGACATATTTTGAAAACGTTGTTTGCAAGTTTTAAGAATATGTCGATGAACCCATAAGTGAAGTTTGACAATTTCTCTTGCCACATATTTATAGTTTCAATGATAGAACTATTGGTGGATTCTAAAACATGGTCCATGTACGTATGGTTCTCACTGATATTCTATCACTGAAATTTCAATTATTCTACATGGTTACATCAAGGAGGAAAAATAATATGCACCTTCAATAGAGAAATAAATGTTATATGAGCTGGGATATATATCGCTCGATATAAACTACATATATCCCAACACATATCTAAGGGTATTTATCTCAACCCATAAAACATTTATTACTCTGCTATGGGTGTATATTGTTTTCCCATCAGAGAGACACATCCCACTTTCCAATACATTTTGTGAATATATCAAACCATAATATTTCAAAACGCATTGATACTCTATCAACGTATTTCAAGAATTGATTGAATTTAATCTTTGAAACTTGTGGATAATCCATAAACCAAATTCCATAATTATTAGTCCATGTCGTAGGTAGAGACTATTGTTTTCACCTTTCTCAAATCCATAATTATGGGGTGGAGGCAACGAATCCATAAGGTAACACATGGCAAAAAGATTGCAAATAGTTGGACTAATATAAAATTGAAAATAGTTGGACTAATCAGTGATTGCTACAAAAATGGTGTGTCCTTAGAAAAATTGTATAATTAGCAATCCAACCAATGTGAATTCACCTACTAAGTTTCTTTTCATATAAACTATAGACTAAATTATTCTAAAACTACTCTAATTTCATATTATTTCCTTCTTATATCAATATCTGGAAATAGAAGTGCAAGAGGTGAAGATCAATTTTTCCATTAGAGTTCATCCAGGAACATGCAGGGTTTTGTGAAATATATTACTATTACAAATTACATTAGCGCCTAATCCCTAGTGTTTCACCCCAAACTATGGTTTAGGTCTTGATACCAATCCCTCATACATTAATCCTTAAAATTATGCACATATATCTTTCTTAGGTAAAAATTTAGGGCCCATGTGGTGGGAAAACGATCTACCCATGACCCATCAGTCATATAATTAATAGTTATCTACTAAGATCCTAGATTTTATGCCATGGTTAGGCCCTCATAACCATTCATCCTGTGTCAACACTTAAAAGTGTGCCCTTATCACACTCATAGGTGAAAATTCCTTCTACAAGCATTGTCTGAAATTTAGAGCCCTACACATGGGACGTGATTCTTATAATAAACAATTATGGAATAAGAACCTAGTTTCGATCCCCAAACCATGTCATAATCCTTGACACCAATCCCTAATGTATGTAACCAAAATAGTTTATTCATGATTATCATCAAATTAATCTATGTCTGAGAGGGTTCTTAAAGTCTTATAGTGTACACAATAGGACATGTTAATGAGAAAGTCTCACTAAGGATGGTGTGATCTAAGTGCTGAATTTTCATTCTACATTATTTGATTTCAACTTGGGTGCCAAGTTCGTTCAAGTCCCATCATTTTTAGAAGGTTTTTTGTGATCCAAACAATGTAGATTGTGGGAATTGTTTTTCCCAATGAGTTGCTTACATTATGTTCTAGGTATCATCTTCATGGGAGTAGTTACAAATATCGCTACTTATTATTAATTTATTTCACATGGAATATATATTCGTTCCGAATATAGATATACAGTTCCAGCTTCACATATAGTTATTGGTACCAAAATATATAAAGAGAAAAGTGGTTCAAGAAAAAAATAGGGGGACTACATGGAAATTTGATTAAGACTTCAAGAAAATAATATTCAACACAAAGAAAAAAGATTCTATTACTATTAAGGAAGGGAAAATTTTGTGTAGATATTAAAGAAATGGTAAACATTTTCATAACATTCATGTTACAATTAATTAGGCTAACATATTTTCTATTCCATATGGACAATAAGATGGCAGACTATAATAGCTCAAACCTAGGGCAAGACTTGGTATAGGAGTACTGTTCTCCCTAGGAAATTGATTGCAAAGGCTGGACCATAATTTTTTGGGAAATCGGTCGTAGTGTGAACAAGGTTGCGGCGAAGTAAAAGAGAGAAGGGGTCAAGGTTGAAATTTTGGCCAGTCTTTGGGGAGACACCAAATGTAAAGGGTGAGTTAGTTATAAAATACGTCCACTTATGGGTAGTGTGCACAGGATGTAAACTCGACCATTATATCCTATATAAATTTAAAGGGGATTTGTGAGTAGGGTTGTTCATGGCATGATTTTTGGGGTTCTATAGGTGATTTTTGATGGGATTTTTGGGTGATTTTGGGAAGTGCGAATGATGAATAAAATTCATGAAGGGTATGTAATGTCGATCCATAGGTTGTGTGTGTGGACATAGTGTAATGGAGTTTGATGAATAAGTCTATAGGTTTAGTGCAAAGACATAAAGCGTTCAAGACATGACATATACCAGATGCCGAGTTCTTTTGTGGTTTTCTCTCGTATGGGTCCATGTTAAAATATCTGTGTCAATGGTGTGTGTTTATTTTATGTTTGCATCTTTGTGATTTGTTGCGAATACTAATGCTTATGATGGAATGGAATAATAGTAATAAGAATATGGTAAATGTGATCTAGATATGCATGATTGATATATTATTGTTATCTATCGATGAGTGTGCCATGGTCTACATCCTTGGGTAGTCCATCAAACTCTGCTATGGAGAGATCCCCTTTTGTACCTGTAGAATATTGGTTCCTACAATCCCTATAGGTATCTTTGGTGAGACAATGCTTGTGTCGCAAGTGTTGCTGACATAGTTCTACTCTGTCGGGCCGGTACCTTAGGTTTTGTTGGTCCGATTGAAGGTTGAACCTGGGCTAAGTAAAAGCGAGCCAACAATTACATATCACAAGTGGTTGTTGTAGATCACTTGATCCTATTCTAAAATAGTTAAATGGAAAACCCAAACATTTTTCATGTATTTCGTCCATATGAATTATGGTGTGAAATCCTAGTCATTGCTTCATATTGTGACGTTGCATTACATGCATTGAGACTTGAAAAATCCCTTCCAAATTCCTTGAGTGAGAAAGGAACTTGATTGTATACATGTTCAAGGAGGAAATCATAGTTGAAGAACCAAACTTTCCATTGCCATTGAAGAGACCTGTAACAAACTTTCCCTTAACATTAATAGCAGAAAAATATCTTCCCTTATATTTCAATTCAAGCCCATCATCTAAACCCCAGCTACCATGACCTCCACTCCCATTTTTCCAAAATGCTTGGCATTCTTCATTAGCTTGTTTTCTACCAAAATAACGGTTGCAAATGCATATGTCAAGGTTTAATCATCTAGAAAAAATTTCTTATTCGATAAAGAAAATCCATAGTTATAATTGGATCCCTAAGACATCTTCTTTTCTTGTTTTGTATACTAGAAGTTCCATGTGATTAATATATTTGATCTAAATCAAATCAAGGAAAAATCCTCTCATGAAAATTATTCGTGGATAGACTTTCATAGGATATAGAATGAGGGATGGTGAAATTGGAAGGAAAGGGAGAGGGACTACTTATTTCAAAATATGAAGAGAGATCCTTTACTCACTAGGGATACCTACTTTTTTCCATCTACCTTTTCTTGTAAGTTTATTTAACCATTCATCTTCTGTAGTTGTATTTAATATTTCAAGATAGATGTTGTGCTAGTGTAACCATCCATCTTATGATTTTAAATTGAATTTCAATATAGATTTGAATTTAGCACGATGATCTAAGTGTTATAGGTACATGGGTTGATGCAAAATAATGTGCCATTCATGATGCCAACCTCATGTCATTGAGATTTAAAACACAAGGCTAAAGGTGTTGGAAGGTTCTCACTCAAGCAAATTCACATTGTGTAAGGTGAAGAACTTGCTTTCGTTTACACTAGTGGTCATTTAGAGACTATGCCAAAATCATTTGATCAAATACTTTATCTTTACATGTTTTCAGAATTTAGGGCAATGCCCCCTTTAAGATGTTGGTAGTATTTTAGTAGTGAAAATGGATAAGTTGACTCCTTTGAGTACAATTTATTTCATTATGGCATCATATCTATAAATAAACTATTACTCTTAACTTAACAATGATTTTGACTTATCATACCTTCCATTTTGATTTATAAAACTATATGTGCATGTTTATAATTCAGTTAAACTTTATAGATTTATGTGTGTTAATTTTTTTCATATTTTCTTCTTCTGCCAGAGACATGAATATTTTTGTAAAGATATCGGAGCAACTTCTACAATTGTATTTGAATTTTTTAAATGGTGATAATGTTGCAACTATTACTCTTAACTCCACTCTATGTTTTATTTTTGTGGGGTAACTCTTTTTATTGCTTAACGGAGTTATTTTCATACCATGTGTGTTATTGTTACCATGAAATGGTATCATATAAGTTCCACCATTTGTGTATGTTTATAACTATTTCATGCTTGAAACATAACAATGAATATTTTTCCCTCTCATGTAAAGATAAAAAAAATTATATATAACCCAAGAAAATGTAACTAAATTCCAATGATACCCCACCAAAGTCAACCAACTCATAAGTACCTTTTGAAAACTAATTCAATCTAATATAAACTAAAAAATATATACTGAATAAATTGTTGGTTGGTGTTAGAACAAGTAACTAAAATTTTGTTGATTCCCTTGATTACAAGAATAAATGTAGAGGAAGTGGAGGCAATTCATTGCACCTTGTGAATGAATCAAATCCAAGTTATGCACATGATCATATGGTTTTATTGGAAATTAAGAGGAATTTTTCTATGTTCATTTGGGCTCAAACATCAATGATTTTTGTTTTGATAGGAAGGTAGGGAATCCCATCCACAAAATGGTTTAAATTTTGCATTTTTATGGAGTTAAATTTACTAAGCTTATAGAAAACATGAGCTATCTATGGGTATACTTGTATTTTCATGATATAAAATTGGTATATTTCTAGGTTGTGGTGTGAAACATCTGCAATTATTATCGTTTCTAAGCATTGCACCAACTATTGGACTATCAATGTTTTACATTCTTTGTTACATTGATATGTTGATTGGGTTTTCGTTTACATTGTTTACCTTCCCCATTACTATTTTGTTGGGTCTTCTTCTATCCAACAATATAAATGGATCAGTCCCCCCTGCAATCCCAGTGGAATCATTTTTAGAAATATACGATTATTTTATTTAGCATCATGTTTGCTTATACTATGAATCATTAGGGTTCTTATTTGTTACAACTTGATAATATGATATAAAGGGGTTATTAAAAATGGTTTAATAAAAATTGATACCTACAATATCTGGTGAAACTAGGGATTTTCTTAATTGGAAAGGTATATTGGGAAGGGGGTTCAATAATACAATTTTAAGAGGCATTTTCATAATGTTTAGTGAAATTAGGGATATTATTTAATATCCTATGAATGGTCATGTTATGTATCAGGTTCACTAAGTGATCCCCCTAGTGGAAAATATTAAATAAAGAGTAACATGTTGATCAACAACATCTATCTAATAGAATCCAACAACATTTTCCTGATACTCTACAACAATTCCACAATTGCAAACCTGGAATTAATCGCAACATCATCTTACATCAATGTGTCAAAGCTCTCCTCAATGCGAATTGGAAGGCTCACATATGGAAAAACTAATGCAATGTGGCTAGAATGTATCATAGGAGTTATAATTTCCATCACTAGAGATCTAGGAACTCCTTCCACTCTTAAGCATGTTACAATGTCTAAAGAATTCATCTTTGTCTCTTATGTTTTGGAACAGAAGGTGAGGGAATATTTGTCCATATTCTCAGTTCATCTATATATAAATATAACTCATCTAAAGTCTCTAAATCAATATTTGGAACAACAAACTCTTCATCCTCCCCAATAACAGGGGGAGGATAATGAAAGCTTGAAGACTTCACATCTTCATTAAAATTCATGTCTCTACTTACCTCGATTTTTTGCTACACTATAATTCACAACTTGTATTCCTTGGAAGTCTCACTGTAACCAATAAAAATACCTTGATACTCAAGGGTTCCATATTTGTCCTTTTCTCCTCAAGAACATGAATATAAACCAGAAAACCAAATACATGAAATTCAAGATCCTATGAAATCACGTTTTCATAATATACACATTTGTAATACAATCCTCTACCACAAAAAAACATGGGTAAATCCATGTCATTAATCAAATACTTAATAGTCCCAACAATGGACCTATTATTCTTCTCAATAATCCCATTCTATTGTGGGTTGTAAGGCACCATAAACTCCCATCCCTACTTCCCTACATAAAGAATCAAACTTTGTGAAGGTTATTTACCTTCATTATCCAAGTGAAGTACATTGATTATCCTTTATGTTAAATCTTCAACCAAGGCCTTGAATTTTGTGAACTTATTGAACACCTCATCCTTAGTCGTCAAGAATAGTTATAGGTCATGTGTGATAATTATCAATAAAAGTAATACAATATCAACTATTTGTTACGAAATTAGAAGACATAGGTTTGCATACATATGAATGGATCTGATCAAGAATCCCTCTTAATTTATGCTCATTTCTAAGAAAAGTATTATTAATGTCCTTACAAATAACAAATCTTTTGCAAATGTCTTCCTTCACCATCTTGAAGTATATCAATCCCTACACTAGGATATTCAAGAGAAATAATTTCAAAATGCAAAATATCAAGACACATGTGTCATAACTCACAGAACTTGGTACTACCATGCACCAAATCACCATGGTTCACCAAATATATTTGCAACTTGTAAATATCTTCATCCCAAATCCCTTTTTCCACAACATGGGTTTGATTTCTAAAGTTGACAAGCTTCTAAGCATCAAGCTCAATCATACAATGAATATATTCCATACAATAAATTTAAAGAAGATTCTTCTTCAAACTTGAAACAAATAAAACGCCACTCAAATAAAGAGCATCACCTGAAGGAATTTGGAAGTAAACGGGACCAACTCATCTCACATGATAAGTAACATCATCACTAGTTGCACACTCGTTCCTCCCTCCTACTTTTGAAACCTATTGAATAATGGCCTATTGTTGGCGTAAAATTGGGACGAGACTAGTCTTATTGTGTAGCAAAAAAGGGGACTATTGTAATATACAGTTCTAGCATTTTTTGTCTTCCCAAGGGAAGAAAGTCTCACTTGAAACACTACCTATACATATATATGATAAGGAGGGCTATATGCAGGTATTTGGTGAGGGAGTTGTTCATAACATTAACTAGATGATTCTCCTACAACACATATTCATTATACTAACCACTAGCCAACCATCACATGTAAATAGATTTGTGCATCAAGAAAATAACAATAAACAATACCAACATTCATATCATAACACATGCAAAAAAAATTAAAGGGGGATCACACATATTTATATTTCTTTATTCATATCAAAATAGTTTATAAAATAATCGGCTTTGCAAATATTTCATATTCACTCCAATTTTATGGAATACCGACAATCGCAATTCTATTCAAAATACATAAATAAAAACCTACAAAACCCGTAATCCCCAATTACATTACCCATCACCAAGTCCAAATCTACTTAGTACACCAAGATAGAAACACAACAATAGAAATAACATGCAATGCACCAACAACCATCAATTACCAACAACAAAATCTGGCAGAACCCCTTTCTCTTCCTTGTGCAATGCTTTTATACTTGTTGGGGTAGTTGTTTCTAACCACGTTAAGATGGTTATTGGTCAATGTCTTCTAAGTTAATGTCTTTATGATACACTTTTCCTTGTGCCATGCCTTCTTTACCAATGTTCACCTTGTTGACTATGTACATCTTTTGTGGGTAATCCTTATAAAAAACGAAGGAGCCAATAATCCCCTACCATAATCATTGACTAGCACTCATGTGAACCCGCTTGCACCTCTTCTTGATGCTCTTCTTCTTGTCCTTCAAGTGGAGGAGGAAACTTTAGGACTTCAACAATTGTGCAACTATGAAATTATTTGTACTGCTCCACTTGTGTTTTCCACTTTTCCATAAAAGGATTGGCACTTATGATAAATGCTTGTGTCTTCTCATTGTCAAGGATATTGGACTTATGTTGCTCTAGTTACTTCCATTCAGAATATGCAAAGTTGTTGAGTTGTTGTAATTGGAAATATTCCTTCGAAGATTTAGGCCAAAGTTCTCTGATAGTTTTCTTCATATCCATGGTCATATTATGAAGCGTGTCTAATTTATCATACATGGATTGGATCTCTTTGTATTTTCATTGTTTCTCCAATGGATCCAAGATGTCTTGTACTTATAGGTGCATCTTCTAAATTTATGTGTGCAAAGTCTCAACCAGTTGTTGATGCTTCTCTAACATACCAACCTAATCCTTTAAAGAGGAAAATATATCCTAACTATCTTGTGTGACTTGGTGGAGATGGGAACAAGTGTATGCAAATACTGTCACCAAGGTAGGAACTTGTGTCATCAATTGTTTCTATTGGTTATTTTCATGGTGTTGCACAACAACCACCTGTTCTTATAGTTCCACTATATGTTCCCTTAAATGTTTCTATGAAGCGTAGAGGAGTTGAATGCTCTCCTAGGGAGTGTAACGTGAAATAGCCTAAGAGACATCCAGGTCATGCAAGTGAATTTGAGGCCACATCTATTGTAGTTCATCACATAAATCTCGAATTTTCCTCTTCGTTGTTAGACATGTCTCGTACTCAATACTATGATCCACAATTATGCCTACCAGTTGAACTTGGAGGCCCTCATAATATTGTTGTAGATAATAATGATCATGCTCACTTTTTATCAATATTTGATTGGCTTTTGCAAGAAAGTCTCTCACATAGCTAAACAAGTGCGGTGATGATCATTTAGCAATCACTATGACTGTAGTAAGAAAGAGAAAAATAAGTAAGGGGTTAACCACTAGCAATGGAAGGAACTAAAAAATCAGATGCATGCTCCTTGGCCTCTACCTAAACTCTTGTAGGCTAATGCGGGTAGAAAATACGATTCTAGGTGGCCTCAATCAGATAAGGAACGATGTTGGTATGTTCCTCACATATGTGAAGCATAAATCGACAATGCTCTGGATCTTGCACTAGTTTTTACATCTTGACAGTGATAGAAATATTGTCTAGTTGAGAAGAAGGGGGATGTGCCATAAGAGGAGTTTATGCAATAGGATCATCCCCATCCACCTATTCCATCAAAACATCCTCAACCAATGGCTTGTTAGTATCACACTCATCTAGTACCTATGTCGACCATTGTAGATCTTCATTATTGCAACCACTGCAACTTGTAGCAATGCCCATCTATTGTACATACTGCAAATCGATAGTTCAAAAACTTCATTATATTTTCTAGGTGATGTCTTCGTTTGGATTTTTGTTGGAATCTGTGTTGTGTTGTCCTTTTACTCATGGAACCAAGAGAGGAAAAGAGTGTCTCGGATGGAAGGGATGATGTCATTAGCTATTGTGATGATGAGGGTGGTGGAGGGAGTTTTTTTTAGATCTTAGAAGGACTTGAGGATTTCTTCTATAGATTCCAAGGAATGATTTGAAGGAGAGATGGATGTGGTAAATGAATTGTTAGAAAACAAGACCACAGAGAAATAAAAAATATACAGTTAAATATTTAAACAAGATGCAAAACACATTAAACACATTACAGAGAGACACATATATAGCATGGTTCACCCAAACGATGGGCTACGTCTATAAATAAATTGCCAGTCCTTTTATTACAGTCTAGAAAGATGAAGGTATACAACCTGCAGCAAAACCGCTGCACTTCCTCTTCACGCTCTCACAGTCTCTCTTCCAATACAATACACAGTCATGTTACAATGCTTTCTTTTATAGGGGAAATAGAATGGGAAAATACTACGGTTAACCCAATACCATGGGTCCTCAAGACTGTTGGCCAACACATATCCCAAAAAAATTCCTCAGGGGCCCGCTGGCCCCTTGGACACCCCAGTCGAGGGGGGGGGGGGANTTAACCCAATACCATGGGTCCTCAAGACTGTTGGCCAACACATATCCCAAAAAAATTCCTCAGGGGCCCGCTGGCCCCTTGGACACCCCAGTCGAGGGGGGGGGTGGACCCCCCTGGACCCCCACGGGGGGACTAAGTCCCCTCGCACCCCCCAGTTGGGATGATTGTACATTAAACCTAGGTTACAAACACGACTGCTCAATAATATCTCTAGAGATCAGGCTCCATAACCAACATGAATTTGAAGAAAAGGAGGGAACTAAGGAAATTAATGAAATGGAGGTAGTAACCTTTGGAGAAGGACCACTCACCAGTAAGAAAATAAGTTCTCGGGAAAGAGATTTCATAGACCTAGGTCATTCTTGAGGAGGAACTTGAAGAAGGGTAAGGAATTATTTATGTTCCTTACTTGATTTTTGCGTCAAGTCTGGAATGCTGGTAAGTGTGGGATGAAGGTTGGAGGCAAGAATGGTAGATGCATCAGGAACTATTGAGGTATATGTTAAATGTACAACATCACGAGTCATTATATAATCCAATCGTGCAAATCCAGGATTGGGTCTCATGTGTTGAGGTAGGAAAACTTAAGTTGGACTTAGGTACTTGGAGTAGATTCTTGGGTTGGACTCAAGAATGACTAAGACTTCCATATAAGGCTATTCCTCTTGTATAGAGGTGAATGATTTTATTTATCAAAGTGATGTTGTAAATCCTTGTTGGACAAGGATATAGACTTGTGTGTCAAGTCAATATTGTCATGTGGACCTCTAGTTGTAGTAGGTACCCATGTGGTGGACCTCCCGTATAGAGGTAATGCTTTGCATGTTGAAGCATTTAATGTTGTGTGATGTATTACTAACCATGGTCACTTATTGCTATTAAGTCTCCTTTAGAGACTGGACACCTCTAGAGTGAATTAGAATATGATCATTTAGTATGGAGTAATATACCATGTGACAAATATTCTTAGTATAATCCTATATGATAGATAATTAATGTTAGCACATATTGACCATGCAGTAAAATGCAAGAGATAAAGATACATGCATAGAGAATAAGATAATTTGAATTGCACGTGAGATTACTTCAATTGACTATGGTGAACCTGAATTATTAAGCTTTAGTTAATGTAACAATGTATACCTCAGTTGAATATTGTTAAGTTGCAGTTAAAGCAACAATGGACGCATTATTTAATTAAAGGAGAAAACACAATAGTCACTTCAATAAATCAATCAGCTTGATTCCAGTTAAGATTAGTTACCTAAAGTGTTAATAAAAATGAATTAGTTAACTAAAGTGTTTTTCAAGACAACACTTTAATTAAACTAAAGGATGACAGTTTAGTTAAACTAAAAGATGACACTCAAGTCAAAAGACAACACTTAAGTTACGTGACTTGAGTTCCAACTATTACATGATGACACTTAAGTTAGTTTGTTAACTAAGTGATCTTACACCCAGTTAAGATGTGAGTTCACTCCAAATTCTGTCAAGCATGATTTAATGACAAAGAAGAAAGGAATTGCCCATTGATTGTGTATGTTTGAAGAAACCGAGGTGCACAACAAATATCCGAGAAGGAAATTTGTTATAGTTTTCATGGGAGGATAAGTCCCATGCAGTGATTTGCTATTCCTTGCACGAAACTGATTTGACATGTTATTTATTATATTGAACTCATTAGAAAGATCATTTGATTGATCTCTCTTCTTTATTTCTTTGTATCTACACTGAGGGTATTTGTGATCTCTTATATTATGAAAGTAATCTACTATTGTAAAATACATTCTCTGCTATATACCATAATGATGCTAAGAAGATTTTCTGAGATTTTTCATCCTCATTGTTTTGAGGGTTTTCCCCAGGGTATATCTTGTGTTATGGTTGAATTTCTTATGTTATTGAATTTTCTATTGATTCAAGTAATTAATATCTCTGCACTTAAAGTTTTAAATTTTTAAAGTTCAAATCCTTAAACAAATTTTCACAAAATTGAGCATGGTATTAGAGCTCAAGGCATGAAGGAGATGAGTTCTGAAAGAAAACTGCAATCCTCCGTAGATCCTAAAGAGTTGAGCACAAAACTTGAAGACTATGACATCGATCTCAGTACGACCTAAAGACTGTATTGAGGGAACTTCAAATTTCAACACTTGGAAGGCCATGATTCTAAACATCCTAGAGGAACATGACTTGGATACCCACGTATGCACTATGGTAGAAGAGCCTACATCTAATGCGAGGTGCATCAACTTCAAGAAGAACCAATCTAAATCCAAACGGACCATCTATGATTTGGTGTAGGAAAACTTGATGTCTGTGATTACTCCATTGAAGACCGAAAAGAAATGTTTTGATACATTGACAAACATATATGAGAAGAAGGCCCCAAGTCAAAAGAGGGCATTGAAGAAAAATGTGAGAAAAATCTACGAAACCTCAAGATGAAGAAGGATGAGATAATGGCCTCTTTCCTCACCAAGGTATCTTAGGTAAGAGATCAATTTTCTAGCATTAGAGTTATGGCGGATGAATATGGTTGTCTTCAAAATTATATTAATGGTCTTCCATCCTCATGGGAGACATTCTTGGCTATGGATAATGACCGAGAGGTGCAACCTAACTTCAAGAGGTTTTGGCATGCCTACCTTCCAGAGGAAGGGTGAATCCAAAGAAAAATTATTCACTAAAGAAGAAAACATTTATCTCACAACAAGGATGAAGAAAGGAAGGAAACCCTTCTTTCAAAATAAGTTCTCTCATCCAAAGCAGAAGGACTACATATTTTGACAAGTCAAAGGCAAGATGCTACAACTGCAACAAGAAGGGACATTTATCAAGAGAGTGCAAAGGAAATTAAGGAGGAAAATGAAGGTTGCATGCTTCTACTATTATAGAAGATGAAACTACTCAAGAGAACTAATCCTATGAAAAAGAAGATGATCATCGAAAGGATTATTTCCTTTAATTTGAACATATTATTGCTTAATTAGTAGAAGAGCATTCATTTTAGTTTGCATGGGGCCCTAATTTCCTATGCATAGATTCACTACCTCCTACATGAAATCAAATTTGCAAGTGAAGAAAGAAGATCGGAACCTAGAGGGAGCAGAGATCAAGGGGGAGCCCTCAATACAGTAAAAGATAAGTATTTGTATTCTTATGCTATTATAAATTAGATCTAAATGGTTTTGAATGTGTTTGATTACAGTTTTTTAGAGATATGTATTCTTAGAATTAGTAAGTATATTATAGTATAACATGTTGAGTATATGTTATAAGTTTTTGTTTTATTCGAAAATATTAAAACTCATGAAGTGCATGTTATGATTAAGTAAAGAAGAATATATGGCTGCATAAAATTCATGATTACATAAGATATAAATGGTGGTTTTGTTGAAACATTGATTAAAATATATACATAACCATGTAAACCATTGTTAGTGCATTAAAGTATTCATATGATTGAATCTCATGATTATGCAATTTTGCTAATCATTAGAAAAATTTGGATAGTAGGAAAAAAAACCTTATGCCTTGACCTACAAGCAAAGAATGAAAAGTATTGAATGCGAAATCATTCCGAAGGATGATCCTCAAAGAGTGGAGAATGCTCTGAAGTATCCCTAATAGTATTCTATAAAAGAATACTCCCAAATACCTTTGGTTAGTACTATATACATTCATGTACCAAAAGAAAATACGACTGAGTTGAAGACATCCAAAAAGAAGGGAATTTTTTTTGTTATAACGAATTATCCAGAGCCTACATAATATATGTGCCAGGTAAAAGAGACATTGAAGTAAGTCGATATGTGACCTTCCATGAAGAGGTTACATTCAAGCGATCAACATAGATTCAATATGATATAGACACGGAAGAGCATGAGACTTCCATGAAGGAGGACCCAGATTCTAATTCTCCCCATACAGATGTTGAGATGGAGAAACCAAAAGATTTCTCAGTTTCACTAGCTCCTAAAGAACAAGTAGAACTGGTTGATGAAGCTCATACTAAGAGGTTGCCTACATGGTGCACATATACATAAGGAAGCATATCATAGTATTCAAGAATATTGGCATGGTTCTTGGGATTAGAGGTGTGGCAGAAACTAGATAAGATTTTCCTTAGTCAAGGAAAATACATGTAGAGATCCTGAAGAGATTCGGGATTATGGACTATAAGTCCATGGCCACACATATGATGATGAATCTAAAGCTAATTCTTTTTAGATTTGGAGGATCTCATAGATAATTGAGAAGTACCTGGTTAACACCAGGTTGGATATATGATTTGTAGTCAGTACATAGACATGTACAACAAAGGATGTGTTGAGGTAGGTACATGGTACGATTAGATATGGACTAAAATATGTCTTGAACAAGTTATATCTAAGACATGGTGTAGAAATGACAAGTGTATCTCTAGTACATATCCACAAATGGGAAAATTATCGATATACTTACTAAGCCTTTGTCAAAAGTAAAGTTGAGTACTTATGGGACAAGCTTGGTGTAGTACAGAATAACTCCTCTACTTGAGAGGGAGTATTGATGTTTCTCCATAGGAAGCAATATATAGATAAAATCCCAAATAGTAATACATGTGGGATGTGAATCAGAAACTCTCCCCACTGGTAATCCCTGCAATAGTACATGACTCCAATACTAGTTAATCCATTTAGTAATATATGGCTCAGATTAGTTATGTAGTGGTACATGGCTCAGTTAAGCCATGCAACAGATAAGCCACTAAGTTTCACATAGCTCAGATAAGTCATGATACATCACTCAAACAAATAGGAGCTATATTAGTATATCTTGTGGAGTGCAACCACATGAGCAGAGACATAGACAAGATCTCTGAGACTATCAGTGACTATCAAATACTCAAGTGAGTTATAGTCGGGACTGTTGGGGAGTAATCAAATCTCTTGGAGAGTTTAGATAGCCATATAGTTTGCTAGTGTGTATTGTAAGATAGAAAAGAAAAATGAAACCACTTTCAAAGTGGTCAAGCATTGGAGAACATCACAAAAAATGGCAAAGAAATTCTCTATATTGTAAAAGATTCTAGAAGTCAACAAGAAGAAAGAAAGTGTTGAAGATTGACAAAGGAAAGGTGAGATTTTATTTTTTCAATAAAATTACACATTTGATGTGTTGTGAAGGTTTGGTATGATGGATTGAAAATCCATGGTTTCTAGTTTAAGGAAACTACATGAGTCGTATTCTGGATCGAATCTAGTAGATGCTACCATGAACAGGTAGCTTATTGGTCTTTGAATGTATTTCATACATTGTAGACCTGTTATATTTCATGCTTACTATTAAGCATATGCTTAGGTACCATTGAGGTACATTTTCAGTTAGTACTATAGAAGCAAAGTATGTTGATTAGTTAGTACTACCTGCCGAGAAGTAGTGTGGCTTGGAAAGCTACATGCTGGGTTAAAAGCTCAAGTCTACAGTTGTAACACCCCGGTTTTGACCCCGTTTTCATTAAATGTTTATGATGTATATATTGTAATTAATCATGGTGTGGAGCTAAAGGCAAAATCCCCACCATCGATTTAACGTTTTATGTTCAGGCAATTAAAATTGTTGCCGATGGTATTTCATGCTATCCGACACATTATAATTTTGGCATCATTTAAATATGCATTTTAATTAAAAATACCCACAACCAGCTATGTCTATGCAACATTAAAAGATATGGGGGCATGATTTCCTAAGGATAAGGAGGGGGGGATATTTAACCTTTCGGGCCAAAGGGGAAAAGCCAAATGTCAATGGGAGAACCCATCAAACAGTCAACTACCTTTCTTGTCTCATTCACCCAATCATTTAATTCTGCCAGAAATTAGTTGAAGTAGTTATTACATGGGGATGGGAAGAGTATGGGAAGGAAATTCGAATTTGGGGAAAACCCATTTTTGGGGAAAATCATTTTTTACTTTTGGGGAAAGTAAACACCCAAAATGTATGCCCATTTGGCCATACACCCACATTCTTCATTTTCCTCACGCAGTGAAGCTTGGGAGTTGTTTTTACCTTCATGATTTTCCTACTGTGTGTTCTCATTCATGATTTGGGGCTCTTGGACGTTTTTCTCATCATCAGTAATCCACATTGGGGCTCTCTCAAATGAATGGAAGTTTCTTGTGTGTTGCATTCACGATTTTGGGATTGCTGTGTGTGTCTTCCCTCACGTGGGAAGTCGTTATTTATTTTTCTTGAGGTTGAAAATTTCATTTTGTAATGGTTTGTGGTTGGGTTTCCTTACCCATGATTTTTATTGCATTTTTCCACCATTTTCCAAGCTAAAAATCGATTTTGGCTCCTGGGATTGTGTTACCCACTTACCATTTCCAATTTTAGCTTCCAAGACATTCTTGTCCATTCCCAACACTGTAATTATTATGTATTGAATTCGTTTTTGGCCACGTTAGGGCCAAAACGACCCTGGGATACGATTTGTTGTTAGTGGGTTGTTTTCACCCACCTTGGCAAATTAATTTTGTTGCCGAACTATTTTCCTCAACCCAGAAATTGTGTATATTACTATGCATGCCCTTGTGCTGTGGTCTGAGTTGTTATGCTCCATGATTTGCTCTAAATCTAGTTAGGAGTGGAAGAGGTAAGTTGCTTGATAAATCTAGTGCATGAGGAACCTCACTAAGAGATATCGAGGGTTGATTATTCCTTACTGCACATCCTGAATATCATTGGAAGGGAATGAATAGCCTGAGGGACTGTACAACATAGAAGGGGATGATTCCTTGTGTTGGGTGTGTATGTGTTGGAAATTCCAAGTCAGATCTTGTGTAGGTGTCCATGGCTCTATGGTTGAGCTCACTAGCTTAGCAAACAAGCCTTTCCATCCCCTTAGTAGTCTAATAAACCCAAACATAGCTTTGGCTTGACTGAGTTTTGACATATATTTGGTTGTGTGTGAGCTTGCTAGTGTTCCTTATTCCTTGCGGAAATCATGCCCAGCTCAGGGGTGGTAGTGCTACTGAGAGATTGATGAGCAAACTGGCCTATGGTTGGGTGGAACGTTGCAACGACATAGCTAGTTGCGGACGAGCTTCTTCATAAGATAAGTATTCTTGTGTATAAATATCTGAATTTACATTTGATAATGAATTACAATGAACATGTGAATGAATGGAATGGATTTGCTTCCACTGTGTGTTAAACATTTATGCATCTATGCATGTTATTACTTCAATGCAATTTTCATTTTATGTTCATGGGGCTAGTTTCATGGGTAGATAGTATTACGGTAGCGTCCTCTTCGCCGGTCAGAGGGTTGGGGACGTTACAATAGTCATTCACTATAACAATCGAAATTTGCATCAAGGCTTTCTGAAAACCCTGATAAGTTGAAGCACATTGAAATGAAGTCACACTTCATCCGAGACATGGTCCACAAAAGTGCAATAAAAATTCGGTGCATTGCTACTGATGAGTAGATTACATATGTACTGTTAACAAAGCCTCTATCAGTGACAAATTTTAGGTACTTATGAGACAAGGCACTTGTCATGGCAGAGAATTCCTGCCTCGCTGAGAGGAAGTGTTAATTGTATAGCATCACAAGTCATTCTACAAGCCGATCTTATGAAACCAAGATTGGGCCTCATGTGTTGAGGTAGGGAAACCTAATTTGGACTTAGGTACTTGGTGTAGATTGTTGGGTTGGACTCAAGAATGACTAAGCCTTCTGTATAAAGGTTATTCCTCCAATATAGAGGTGAATGCTTTGATGTTGTAAATCCTTGTTGGATAAGGCTCTGAACGTGTGTGTCAAGTCAAGATTCTCATGTGGACCTCTAGTTGTAGTAGGTACCCATGGGGTCGAAATCCCATATAGAGGTAATGCTTTGCATGTTGAAGCATTTAATGGTGTATGATGTAATACAAACCATGGTCATCGATTTCTATTAAGTTTCCTTTAGAGACTAGCCACCTATAGATTGAATTACTTTAGCATATGATCATTTGGTCAAGAGTAATTTAATATGATCACAACATTTGATAAATATTCTTAGTATTATCCGATATGATAGATAATTAAAGTTAGCACATATTGACCATGCAATAAACGATAAGAGATAAATATAAATGCATACATAACAAGAGAATTTGAATTGCACATGACATGACTTCAGTTAACTAAGATGAAATCAAATTATTAGGATTTAGTTAAAGCTTCATTTAATGTAACAATGTATATTGCAGTTAAATATTGTTAAGCTTCAATTTAAGAAACAATGCATGCATTAGTTAATTAAAGGATAACTCATAGTGGTCACTTTCGTAAATCAATCAACTCGTTTTCAATTAAGACTAGTTAACTAAAATGTTAATAAAAAAGGAATTAGTTAACTAAAGTGTTTTGCAAGATGACACTTTAGTTAAACTAAAATACGACACTTAAGTTATGACACTCGATTTCCAACTATTGCATGATGACTCTTAAGTTATTTTGTTAACTAAGTGATCCTACATATAGTTAAGAGGCGAGTTAACTCTGAAGTCAATCAATTATGATTTAATAACAAAGAAGAAAGGAATTGCACATTAATTGTGCATGTTTGAAGAAACAGATGTGCATAACAAATTTCCAAGAAGGAAATTCGCTATAGTTTGCATGGGAGGATAATTCCCATGCAGTGATTCACTATTCCTTGCATGGCACTAATTTGACATGTTATTTATTGTATTGAACTCAATGGAAATGTCATTCAATTGATCTCTCTTCTCTATTCATCTATATCTAAATTGAGGGTGTTTTGTGATATATTATCTTATAAAAGTAATATGGTATTGTAAAAGACATTCTCTTTTATCTATCATAATTATACTGAAAAGATTTGATGGTTTTTTTTTTAACAAAAAAGGATATTTTTATTGAGAAAGAAAGCAGGTTTGAATTGGTAAAAACCAATCAGCCTCATAGTTTTTTCACAAATACAAAGAAGCCTGAGGCTACTAGAATCATTTCAGAAAAAAAAAGGAATATGTCACCCAAAGAAAACCTACTGATAATTGAATGCTTATGGAATTGAATGAAAAGAGCTAGTCTCCCCGTTGATACTGAGAAATCCAGGAGAAAGGAAGCATGCCTTATTTGCCAGAACATCTGGTGAACTATTTAAAACCCGAAGAATGTGTACTACATCAATCTTAGAAAATTCTTTCAGATTTCTCCTAATTCTCTGAAGAATTGCATTCAAGGCAAAATTGTTGAGACTAGCCAAAGAATTTAGAGAATTTATCAAAAGCTCAGAATCACCATAAATTTGATCGGGTTTTTCATCCTCATTGTTTTGAGGGTTTTCCTCAGGGTATATATTATGTTATGGTTGAATGTTTTATGTGATTGAGTGTTCTATTGATTTAAGTATTTAGTATATCTACACTTAAAGTTTCAAAGTTCAAATCTCAACAAATTTGCATAAAATTCAACAGTAGTGACTGTAGTGGAAGCAAAGCTATATTTTGCAAGCATGACTTCATCTTTATGCTTTTGCTAAGTAGGTTGGATAAAATAGGCATGTAATATGTATGTAGTTCCCTTCACCATCTAAGACTTCTTCACACCTACCCAATTAGAAACCTCTTTGTTGAACAGTTTAGGAGTCAAGAATAAAGGAAATGGTAATTATGTCTTCACAAATTTATGGTTGGACTCCATGGGGATGAATGAAAGTATATTCCTGATCAATGTCGAACTAGATCTTCGTGGTATAATTATTAAGTAACGAACATGGGATGGCAATGCTGACAATGTTGATCATAATGTCATACCACTAGTTGAATGTTATGTCATTGAAATTAGAGTTTTGGGAATCCCTTTGTCTCCTCCATGGTTTGAATCTAAGAGCCAAGAAGTGACAATATTTTGCTGGTGGTAAATACTTTCCCTTAAGGAGATTCCATTTGCACATGGTAAAGTCGACCAACAAATTTCCAAAAATGAAGTAACCTGCAGACACATAGGCTTATGCACGAGCTTGGAAGAGTTCATCCATGAGATACTTGCACCAATTCAGTTGGACACCATGTACAAAAAATTACTCCATTGAGACAACATCCAATGCACACTCTCCCTTAATGTATTTTTGCATGACTTGACCCATTATTATCTAGTAGGTGAATTTCACTCGTGAGTTGCTAATCTTGTTAATTATGGCCATATCTATTGTAAATACTAGGATTTCATATTTTTTTACTCCTCTTGTGCTTTCCCTAAAAGGTAGTGGATATAAATCACCTTTTACAAACAACCCCATCAACTAGTAGATATCACTAGCATGGTGGAAGTATTGCATACTGAGCCATAATGAATGGACATGCACCCTACTAATGACAAAATTGGTACACCACAAAACATTTCTTGTAGCGTTGAGCACTGATAGTTATTTTAATGAATCCAATGTAGACTTCCTATGAGGCTCAAATGTTAGTTTCCAAAAGTCTATTGCATCTCTAGTCTCTAATGGAACATAGTCCATGTAGCAATCTAATTGAATGTTTGGATACAAATCACCATCATAGAAATCCTTGTCGACCAACCTATTTTGGTCAACCTTCCCATATAAATCATCGATCACCTAAATTATAGGATCCTAAGGCTCAACAAGGATGGCCCTTTTGGTTGAGCTATGGTCTTAAAGCCGTAAACTTTACTATCAAACACCTTCCCCATCTCTAAAACTATTATGTTATATATTAATTCAACTGGAGGTTGTTGGGTAACATGGTGACCATTGTGCATAGTTTGTTGTAAAGGATTTAGGTTGAAAATTTGAAACTTACAAGAAAATAAAGTGAGGACTTAGTGATATTTAGACAATATTAATAATTTGACCAAGCTAACAAGAAGATTTGAAATCTTCATTAATTACACACGTAGTGGAGGATCGATTTGGATGCATTTAAATGACAAAATGTGGAACAAGGATTCAACATGGGATCATCCTAAATGCAATATAATCATTTTGATTGACTCTTTAATGCTTGGGGAACTAGGCTAGATGGCATAAAATGAACTTTGAATCCACCACCCCACTACCCTAGATTGGTTCATGGCTTTGAAAATTTTATCTTTCCCCTCCTTGAATAGAATGGTTGACCCTACCTAATGGAAAAAATCATTAATGAAACATAAATAACAGTCAATGCAAACACAACTAACATGCAAAACATCCAAAACATCCAAAACCAAAATTTTGATTTTAACTCCTACTCTACTACACTACCTATGTCAAGAACTTGTTGAGTGACTAATTTAGTGTGAAGAAACATAGGGATTAAGGTGAGGACCATTCACCTAACCTTTTTTGAGAAATCCATTGAGTTGTGTAATCCTTCCAACACCCAACTTTCAAATTTCCACAACAATAAAAGGTCCCATCCAATGCATCTAAAATTTTATTGTATGTTTGAGAAATTTAGTATCATATAATAAAATTCAATCTCCCTTGGATAAATGCTTATGTTTGATGTGGTGATCATGCCAATAATTCTATCTTTCCTTTTCCACAATCGCATGTAAATCGACTAAAAAGCATGATTCTTTTAATCCCATCAACTCTGCTAGTTGTTCCATAATTGTCATTGGTCATATGAGTGGCATGTGCATTGTATAGATTGGGAATGACAAACTCGACATGGACCACTACTTCTCTTCCATAAACTAAATTCAATGAGTCTATCTATGTGGTTCCTTAGTTATAGTCTGGGAATCCCATAAAACCACAGGAACACGTTTGTCCCAATAATCCGTGTTTGTAGAACATACCTTTGTTAACCCATTCTCCAAAATTTTATTGAAAGCTTCAACTATAACATTCACCTAGGGATGGTAGGGATTTCCCTTGTGATTCTAAATAAGAAACTCTCTTGTCAAGGTTGTAACTGTGTTTCTCATGAAGTGCATCCCTTTATCACTGGTGAGTCTCCGAGGACATCCAAACTAAGTAATAATGTCTCATATATACATCAAGATGTTATTTACACAAAGAAATCCTTGAGTAGTTATGATTCATCCCACTTCATCAGATAATTTATTTTGGTAATAATGTAGCAATCCTTTTAATGCTTTGTGGGAGTGTAAACGAGCCTAATGAAATCTACGACCCATTTCTTAGATGGTTGGAGTGCATGGATGAGATGAATAGGGAGCTCATAGAACCAAGATGGTCTTCTCACTCATTGTCACAAACCACATGCTTGGGATGATCTTTAGAATCCTGGAAGATGATTGGCCACAATAAGTCATCTTGGAAAACTTTCCTTATAGTGGATTTCCCTCTAACGTGGTTTCCTGTAATTCCTTCATGACATTCCCATAGAATTGTTCCATAATCAATTGATAGTTTGCAGCCTAAAAAACTAGGTGGTGCATTTATGCAACATCATAATTTTCTAGAGCAATTCCTATAGTGAGAAATAGGAAAATTTCCTCCAAATTCTCTAGAGTAGCTTCAACCCTAAATAATGATGCATTTGATAACTAGTCATCAAGCATATTGTTGTATTCTCTTATCTCCAGTTGGGAAAGATGATATGAACCATTAATGTACTTCCCTGGCTTCACTATAACTTCAAAAGAGAACTCTTGGAACAAGAGAACCCATTTACAAATTCAACTTTCTATAAATGGTTTATTCACTAAGTACTTAAGGGTAGAATGGTCGGTAAAGAATTTAAAGTGACCTCCTAAGAGATAGTGGCAAAAATTTTGTAGTGCATAAATATGCATAGCCAACCCTTCACATTCTGTGGTTGTGTAGTTTTTCTCAACTTGTGAAATTTTCTGTCTTGCAAAATATACAAGATGGTCCAATTCACCTTCTCTAGGTTGAGCTAGTATAACTCCTAAAGAAATTCCTGATTCATCAAAATGCACATGAAATTTTTTGTCCAATCAAGAGACACAAGGATAATAACATTAACCATTTTCACTTTAAGGATTGTAAAATCCTTGTTGCAATCTTCATTCCAATTAAATATTCTCTTCTTCATTATAATATTTTCTAGGGGATCCACAATGGAGGCATAGTTGTGGCTAAATGATTTGTAATACCTTGCATGTCATAGAGTAGAATTCAATTGCCTAATAAAAGTAGGAGCTAGAATGTTCACTATAATATCAATTTTTACAGGATCCACCAAGAACCTGTCACAACATACAATATGGCCCAACATATTTCCAAAGGGCACAAAAAATATAAATTTCTTCGATTTTAAGGAGATATAGAACTAGTTGCAATGTTCCAACATCAATCACAACAATGCAATAGATTCTTCAGTGGGTTGTATATGGTCCAATCATCTAGATACACGTCAAAAAACTTATGGATAAACTCCTTAAAGGATGCTATTATAATGCATGAGAAAACAACAAGAGCATTCCTTAGCCCAAAAGGAATTACATTATAAGAAACATAGCCCCATTTAGTAGTGAAAGTTGTCCTTTTATTGTCTTCTTCCACGATCCATACTTGGTGATATCCTAAGAATCCATTCGTAAAGGAGTATGCCTCATTCCCAACTACTTGGTCCAAAACTTCATCATTGAAAGGCATCAAGAATAGGTTGTGAACGTACGCTAAATTTGGGATGTGGTAGTCAACACAAATTTGATGCCGTTCATGTCTTTCTTATTTTGGATCATGATCGGACTAATCCAGTCAGATTTGTAATACCCCAATTTTGACACCGTAATGTACTTATGTAAATATTGATTTAAAAGGATATAAGCCATAAACAAACAGTATAGGTTGACCAAGCTATTGTAAATATGTACATTTTCAATATAATATAATATCTCTAATAACTACATAAGAATAAATATGAAGAAGCGATGGACATATATGATTCCATAAGTGGGGAAGAGATAGTGGGCTAAGGGAAATGACCTTAGTGGGCTTTATCTTATATCATTAGCCTTATCAATTTAAACCAAAGTTCCTAAACCATGATTAAGAGTCACTCCTTAATTAAAGCATTATTTAATTATCTTAAGAGGGGATTCATAAGGGGAAAATGGTCACATGTGGGGAAGCCACATGGTAATCTAAACCATGCACATAAAAAGTGAGAGTTTAGTTAGAGATGGGTGCATTCCTTCACGAATTATAATGATTCATTCTTCTTCATTATTTCCAACACCTTGGAGTTCTATATCTTGGTACCTATGATAGAGGACCCAAGATGCCATTGGTGAATCCAAACTTTTCAAGCCATTAACCCTGGTAAACTGGTGCATGAGAGGAACCTGGCTTATAGCTTATGCCTTGAAGTCCCAATTCTGAGACTTCTTCTCCAACCTATGTTGGAGCTCTAGAATACAACTAGAGGTTTTTGAGGGATTGCTAGCCCAAAGAAGGGGGATGTTCCTCGCATTATGCATGTTGATGAGGAAGGAGAATTGAGGATTAGGACAAATGTAGAGCAGGCTTATGCACTAGTGGGTTGCATGAGAGATTGAGGTGTGTGGAGGTTTAGGAAAGATATTATCCCTTGTGGATTGATAGCCCCAGCCTAGGGGTGGTTTTTCAAACAAATATATGGCTTGACATAGCCTATGGATGGGAGGGACACCCTTCACTTGTGGCTAGTTGGTGAACTATTTATTAAGATAAGTGTTTATCTATGTCTGAATTCCATGGAATTAAATATGTGTTTACATGATGTTTAATTTATTGTTTTGTGAATGTTTAAGTGCATGTAATTGCATGGCATGGCATGTGTGTTTTATGTTTGATATTTCTTGTAATATTTAATGAATTAATAAGTTGTTTGGGATACCACATACATTTATTTTCCTTTGTTAAATTGAATGAATTATGAAAGAAATGAAAGTTGGGTGTCAATGGTGTGTTGTGTAAGCTATAGTACCCCATGGTATCCATGGTCGATTAAGGTTGCTAGGTACATGACAAGATTCATCTTCATGGAGGATTAAGTCAGATGCCAACATTCGGTCAATATTTGTCTTCACCTTTCTCCTTGACTTGAGTATTTAGTTGATACGATCAGTGCTTTACAGTTTTGGTGTCAAGCACCAATATTTTCTTCATTTCTCCTAAGTCACCTTGAATCCCTTTTAACTTTTCAAAAGTTAGTGGAAATCAATATTCATACTCCTTCAAAAGAGAGATGAATACCAACACCATTTGTTCATCCCAATAGTCCCCTATGGATACCATGTTTGGTTTCTTGTCTATCTCACTATTAACTTTTCACAATTTCAATGATTGTGTGTAATATTTACCAACTTCCTCTGGTTTCTCATCTCGTACCATATAGGACCCTTCTAATTCTTTAAATTTCAAATGTTGTAAGTGTTCCAAATCATTTGGTTCAGTTTTCTCTTTGCAGTTATTTCTACAAGACAATGGTGATTCCATCCTAATGACAAGGAGTTGCAAGCTTAGCATTTCTCGATGGATTGGGTATACATATTGATTCCCCATATTATAAAACTTATCTATAAAATAAATATCATTGATACTATTCATAGCTTTTGTAATTGAGTTGGATTTCCTCGCAAATAAAAAATCCTCACAAAACTATAACTGTAAGGTCCTCCAATTCCCATACTATCTCCATGTTTCTTCATGAAGATTTCATACTTTTGGAATAGGACTCAATTCATGAACAAACTCCTGGACCCAAAATTTTAGATGCAACCCATTAGATTTCCATTATTCTTAACACCAATAAACATGGACACAAGGATCTATATCACCATTATAAATTTCCGCAACCTGGTTGGTTCCCCTTGCTACTTTAGAGGAAACAAACCAGGTTGTCATAGCGATTTTGACTACATGCCAATTAGGCAAGTTTTTCTGGTGTGTATCCAACAATCTAGTTGGAGTACCTCATAGAGCCACATACAAAACATATACCTTTTGTTCCTCTACAACATAGGTGTTTAGGTTTTCTAGGAAATCATCTAAGCTAGTGATAACATCATATACTGGAGGGTATTGAAATTCAACACCAATCCATCGTATTGACTTTATTATTGCACATTTCCAAGAGGATATGTCATCTTTCATGTTCTTCCATTCATTCAAAATCTCCTTAGAATCACTATCAAAAGAGTGGATGCTTCTCCAGTTGATTGATCCATCTTCCATAGGATTCACATAGTCATCTCTTTTTCTCACACTCAACTTGTAAATATCATCCAAAATATTACTCACCATGTTCTCCTAAACAATTTCAGTATATTTGGGGCCTTGATAAGGATTAATATAAGGATCAAGAGGTTGTGTAACCCTCATACCATCTACCTCAAATGCCATAGTTTCTCTTTTTAAGTCTATCACATCATAATAGTTGTATTCCCATTATATTCCCAATAAGGCCAGATAAGGGTTGGTCTTACCCATAATCTTGATCAGTTCAATATCAACAAATGTCTTCACCCCTGCTAAATCTACTTGTATGTCCTACAGGTGACCTATACAGAAAATGCAATACAGCTAGTTCGACATTCACAACTGAATAGGTGAGTAGACTAGGAGAGATCTTTCCATAGCCTCCCAGGATTTATTTGGAAGGATGTTGACATTGTATCCCATATCTAGCATTGCATTCTTGCTAGCATACCCATCCACCTAGTCATTGAGCTTGAATTCTTGGCTAGTTCTTTTCTTTCTCCTCCTTTGAACAACATTAATCCTCCTTTCTAGAAGGGGAACACATACTTCTACTTCCTCATGTACAACATCATAAATAGTGCATAGAGTTTTCCACAACTTACAAATTGCACTTTCATCCTCCAAAATGTCTGTAAAAAGATTGAGCTAGAGGGTGAAGCGGTTGATTTTCCTTGAATGTCTTGGATTCAAATTTCTTTCATAATTTCCTAGGGTTTGAGTGCCATTTGTACCACCCTCTTGGAATGTTTCACAACATCCTTTTCCTTTGGTGTAGGGATATACTGGAACATATCCACAAATTCCTTGAAAATCCCCTTTTGTTGTGTTGGGTCAAATTTAGTTTCCTTTGGATGCGCTTTTCAAATGTAGGGAGAATCTAGATTATTCATGTATGCACCATTACATCCATTGCAGGATCATAGTCAATCAAATTAACTAGTTGTCATGAAAGAGTCCATACAATAATAGGCTCTATGGTAATTTCCGTTTCACTCCTAGTATACAGAATACAACCCATCACAGACCTATTCAAAATACATACATTAAAATCCATAAAAGACACAGTCCCCAGTTACATTACTTATCACCATGTCCAAATTTTCTTAGTACAACAAGATATAACAAAAACCTGCAACAATAACAATAACATGTAGTGCACCAACAACTATTGATTACCAACAACAAAACCTGTTTCTCTTCCTTGTGCAATGCTTTATACTTGTTGGGGTATTTGTTTCTAACCATGTCAAAATAGTTACCAACCAATGAATTATGCATTGGAACCTTTATGATGCACTTTACATTGCACCACACCTACTTTTGCAATGTTCGCCTCATTGACTATGTCTTTCTTCTATGGGTTAGCATTACCAAAAATGAAGGAGCCAACACAATATCATAAGTCATATGTCTTGGAGCCTTATTGTCCACATACCATCCAACACTAGACATAGTTTTATAACACAAGAAAGACATCTCTATCCTAAAAAATACACATTATGAGGAAGAAACAACCCTTCTAATAGTCTAAGTGCTTCCCTCATGCTACTTGGGGTTTCACACTCAACAACCTTAACAATGTCAAGCACCTCTCCCAAGTAAACCATTGCCGAAATACCAACTCCTTCTTACACCTAGAGCGACCTTAATTACAAAAGATTTGATACCATGTAGAAATTTCCAAATCTAGGGCAATTAATGCAACTTTAGAAATTTCACCTCTTTCTTAGATGTTTCCTAGATGTTAACCTTATGGTTTTTTAACCTTGGGATTGCATTCCCAATTCAAATCCACACCTCCATAATTCCAAATGGTACTTCTCATCCAGTATAAGATAATTTCCAAGCAAACAAACTCCTCCATGTGGCCAGCATGTAGAATATCACTAAGTTGTCTGAAGATCTCCAATGCTCTAAGGAAGAATGTAACGCAAGCACCCAATTGAGGTAAATCAATCATTGAGTAATCCATCTCCAATGTGCAAATACATCACAGACCATCAAGAGGCAATCATACAACATGTCCCCAAACAAACTCCTCCATGTGGCCAACATGTAGAATGTCACCAAGTTGTTTGAAGATCTCCAATGTTCTAAGGAAGAATGCCATGCAAGCACCCAATTGAGGTAAATAAATCATTTAGTAAGCCATATACAATGTGCAAATCCATCACAGACTATCGAGAGGTTAATCATACAACATGTCCTAAAATCTCAAGAAGCACCCCAAATACAGTGTAATCACTTTTAGCGTAACCTCATAAGCTAGCCAAATTTTGCACTTGGATCCAATAACTAGCATAAATGCACAATAAGCATGAATACATGTATGGATACCATTAGGAAAACTTGAAATTTTGTAAGGGAAAACACATCACCTCGTTTGCACTAACTTTAAGCCATTACTATCTCACAATTTAGTAATTGTTTTTTACATTTTTATCATGCTCGTAACTATTCATTTCCATTTAAAAAAAGTAGAGTATACCCTTATTTTTTTTAGAAAGTTGGGGACTTATTTTTCCCAAATCCTCCTAACACACTACCAACATCTATTTGTACCCACTTGGATCACGGTTTGAGGCCTAAGTTAACAAAGTTATTAATACATGAACGTGCCACTTTGATGACCCCTTGTAGATATAAGAACATTGTCTTTTGGGATTTAGCCTCACCTAGGCGTAGCAAACTCTCATCGATTTACCATTGGACCGCAATTCAACTAAGTTCCATTTCCATATATTGGTTGATATACACCAATTATCATATATTGACCATAATTATCCACATTGAATATTATCTATGGGATAACAGGGACACAACCCACCCCTTTCGAATGGTTTTCAAAGCAATTTTGTTTTAAATCCCAACAATTGCAATTAACTGCCCAAAACTACAATTTAAGGGTTTTACGTGGTCTTTGAATCGACCCATAATGTTAAAATCATAATCTAAGCAACAAATCGATAGATTTCAAGAATTTTTGGTGTGCCAAAATTCGATGAAGATCACTAAATATGAGGTGATTTGAGTGCACCTTATTAAGGTCCATCAACATATACCATGCACATTTTTGTGGTTACAAGAAGTAAGTTAATAAAAAGATGAACTCAACTTTTCAGATAAGACAAAGTTAAGCTTTGATTCAATTTCAATGATATGGGTTATCTTAGAATGAGTGAAAATCCTTGAAGATAAAGCTACATGGGCAAACTTCCCATCAATCAAATAGAACTATTTTTCAAAAAAATCTCTACATTATACACACACACACACACACACACACACACTAGGGAATCGACAACTGGGGAATGGTCGGTACTTGCGTTACACGGGGTTCGAGGATCCAATCTCGATACCACTATAAACCTAGATGCCCCACCATCGGGATCAGGGTTTGAGGCCTAAGTTAACAAAGTTATTAATACAGGAACGTGTCGCTTTGATGGCTCCCTAGTAGATATAAGAACATTGTCTTTTTGGGATTTAGCCTAACCTAGGTGTAGCAAACTCTCATCGATTTACCATTGGAACACAATTCAACTAAGTTTTGTTTCCATATATTTCTTGATATACACCAATTATCATATATTGACCATAATTATCCACATTGAATATTATCTATGGGATAACAGGGACACAACCCACTCCTTTTGAATGGTTTTCAAAGCAATTTTGTTTTAAATCCCAACAATTGCAATTAACTACCCAAAAATACAATTTAATGGTTTTATGTGGTCTTTGAATTGACCCATAATGTTAAAATCATAATCTAAGCAACAAATCGATAGATTTCAAGAATTTTTGGTGTGCCAAAATTCGATGAAGATCACTAAATGTGAGGTGATTTGAGTGCACCTTATTAAGGTCCATCAACATATACCATGCACATTTTTGTGGTTACAAGGAGTAAGATAGCAAGTAGATGACCTTAACTTTTTTGATAAGACAAAGTTAAGCTTTGATTCAATTTCAATGATATGGGTTATCTTAGAATGAGTGGAAATCCTTGAAGATAAAGCTACATGGTCAAACTTCTCATCAATCAAATAGAACTATTTTTCAAAAAAATCTCTACCTTATATATATATAATACTAGGGAAATCGACAATTGGGGAATGGTAAGTAGTCGCGTTACACGGAGTTCTGGGATCCAATCCCCATACCACTATAAACCTAGATGCCCCACCACCACCCGCAAACATGGGACACGGGTAAGCCCAAGTGTGATTTGAACTCATAACCTTTGTTTACAACATGTGATCATATCAATCCAATCGTCAATGAGCCACACCCATGAAGGCTAAACAAACTCTACATTATTAAAGAACAAGGTTAAGCAAATTTTTCACGCAAAAAAACCAACTTCCCCACTTCCGTGGATGGTAGGTCCAACAAACATCCAAACCAAAAATGTCTCAACAAAATTAGACCTAGGTAAATGGAATAAAATCCATGTAAACATTTTACAATCTTGACCTTTCACTAAAGTAATCTTAATCACATATATAATTTTAGATCAATAAAATTGTTGATTTAAATACATAAATAAATACAACATCATATCAAGCGAATCCTCAATGAGCCACACCAAACTCTACATTATTAAAGAACAAGGAAAAATCACCTTCTTGAGTTGACACATGCACAAGAAATCTCAACAAACTTCCTCACTTCTGTGGATGATAAGTCTAGCAAACCGTGAGTCAAACATCCAAACCAAAACATATCTTAACCAAATTAAATCCAAAGAAATAAAATAAAATCCATATGACATTTTACAATCTTAACCTTTCACCAAAGTAATCTTAATCAAACATAGAATTTTAGATCAATAAAATTATTAATTTAAATACATAAATAAATACAACATCAT
The DNA here is from genome assembly GCA_001517045.1 of Pseudotsuga menziesii. Taxonomy (NCBI): domain Eukaryota; kingdom Viridiplantae; phylum Streptophyta; class Pinopsida; order Pinales; family Pinaceae; genus Pseudotsuga; species Pseudotsuga menziesii. The sequence continues at coordinate 84,571 of LPNX011154706.1, read as the reverse complement.
TAAATAACCCACTACAAATAAGCTTCTAATATTACTATATTTGTTGGAAAAAAAAATCTATATGAAAAAAGGTGACACTAGCAAGATGTCATGTAGCATGCCATGGCATTAATCCAAAAACAAGATAAATATTATCAAATTTCAAGCCAAAGATACCAATTTCATAATCCCCACATCAAAATAGGTTTTTTTTTAAATTTAAAATAAAAAATACCAATTTCATTGACATAACCTCAAAAAAAAAAAATTTACTGCCCGTTCCATGATACTCCGAATCCCGATTCTTCCCCCACAAGAGAAAAAAACATTATACAAGTCGAGCTTTCATTGCTAATTGTCTTCTCAAAAGTGTACAACTTTATGATGAAGAAGCGTACGAAAGTAGAGTTTAATAATATTTTTTTTTCTGTGAAAGATGTGTGGCCTTGTGATTGGTCCGACACCAAGACAGAGAAAAAATCCCGTTGACTACGAAAGGCCGTGTTAACCTCCTTTGCACTTTCTTGGGCGTTGTGAATATCTCTGCGGTGTCTAGACGTCCGTGCTCTATACGACGTGGCCAACATTCCGACCTTTCGTTATACTCCCTCCCACTGTCGGGCTTCCCAGGTTCCCGGCCGCCGACACTGCCACTTGCTTCATTCATACGACTCGTCTTCCCTCCTTATAACAGAGAAGCACTTCTTTACTCCACCGACTTGCAGAACTCCGAGGGGCCAGTCGAAGAAGGTGGCCACTGGCGATTCAAATGGCTCGAGGAGTTGTGGCGGTTGTCGGTGTCGGACCCAAGCTTGGTCGATCCGTTGCCCGACGCTTCGCCCACGAGGGGTACACCATCGCCATTCTTGCACGCGATCTAGGCCAGTGATTCATTCCCAATTTCTTGGAGTAACATTACATTTCTGTGTCGAACATTTGTTTTCCAATCTTGTTTTTGAATAGGCTCTCTCAATCTCTTCGGCAAATAACAAAAACTGAAACCTATCTTTTTGTATATGCAGATAAGCTCTCGCGCTTCGCTGACGAAATTGCAAGGGAGGAGAAGGCGCAGGTTTTCGCAATCCGAATCGACTGCTCCGATGCCAAAAGAGTTAGTGAAGCTTTCGAAGGCATCCATTCCCTCGGCTTCGTTGAAGTTCTGGTGAGTTTAAAGGTTTTGCTGATCCCTTGAGCCTGCCTGGTCGAAATTCATGTACTTGGGTATTATAATTGCTGTATTTGCTTTTCAGGTCTACAATGTGAGCGCACCAGTTTCATGGAGTCCGCCCAAATTCACAGATATCAGGCTTGAATCCTTTGAAAAGTCCCTCACAGTTTCGGTTGTAGGTGCCTTCCACTGTTCCCAGCAGGTAATCCTAGGGTTTATTTTTGCATGCAGACATGGCTGGTTTGGATTATTTTTAGGCCTAGGTATAAATAAGAAATTGGGTTCTAGGACTTTTAGATTTGGTTTGGTTTGGTTTGTGTGGCTGTAGGTTTTGCCTGGCATGATAGAGAGAAGAAAGGGCACAATTCTTTTCACTGGTTCTGATGCATCATTGCGAGGATCTGCCGGGTTTTCTGAATTGAGTATATGATTCTTATCCCTATCTTATACCCATCCCGTTTAGATCGCATCTATCTTTTCTCATTATCGTGGGGTTTAGGTATAGTAAAATTAGGCTGTTTCACCAAAAAAAATGACATTTTATCACTAGCACAGATTCATCAACTCAAAAGTTGTCTGCTTATGTTTGCAGCTTGTGGCAAATTTGCTTTGAGAGGCCTTTCTCAGTGTCTGGCTAGAGAGTTTCAGCCACAAGGAATTCATGTTGCTCATATCATTATAGATGGAACCATAGGTACTTCCAGGTAAGCATAAGTTGAACTTTCTTGTTCTTTTAATGAGATATCGTGTAAAATGCTCATGGGTGCTTCCAGGCAAGCATAAATAGAAACACCTTATTCTTTTAATGCTATATTGGTTAAGATATGTGCAAAATCCTCACAGGTATTTCCAGGTAGGCATTAATTGAAATACCTGCTTCTTTTAATGCTACATTGGCCAAGGATACCATGTAAATCCTCATTACTTTGATTGGGTTTCTACATGTGAAGTGATGCACAGCTTAAACCTATATAAAGTAAATGGTTTTGGGAGTGATGAGATGGATGTTTGTTTATTCGCTCAGGTCAAAGGAACCTCAAGATGAGGGTGTGATGGATCCAGATGCCATAGCCCAGATGTATTGGCAGGTCCACATCCAAGACCGGAGTGCTTGGACTCAAGAGCTAGATCTCAGACCTTTTTCTGAAAGATTTTAGCTTATTTGTTTAAAAACGTTTATCCAAACATTTTCGTTACGAAAGCAATCGCCTTTCTCATTTGTGGAAACTTGATTTGATTATGGGGGTAGAGATGCAGTGTCGTTCTCAATAATAATGGCTATGTGTAGGGTTTTGGGAAGGTCTCTTAGGTATTTTTAACAAACAAACCTGTGTATTGTCCAGCCTTTGTACTTCATCTCTAAATCTTTGAGAGGGCCATAGGATTTTGCATGAGGCAACAATCTCAGTTTTATATATAGTTACCTTTGTAATATTGGTCTTGCTTTAGAAGTCTAAAGATGGGGAGGTTTCAGACTTCAGTCTTTGGGAGCTCCGTTCTTATAATGTCTCAATTCTCGATTAATGCAATCCATATTCTTGTCATTTATAATTGGAAAATCCAGGTACAAAACAATATTGTTGTGAGCTCCATAGATTTTTGAATCACTGGTCCATAGCCTGGATTGAAATCCTGAAGAACTCAAAGGAGATGTTCATTTTGTTTGTTTCACTACCTTGTTCTGGACAATTGTCCTTTTATTTGGATATAAAATGCACTCTGATTTATGATTTACACAGATCATTTCTTGTTGGACTTCAGCATTGCATGAAATAATTATCCCTCTTTGCCTAAGAAGCTACAGATTAGTGATTAGTGTATACTGCAACATCATTACTAGGGCACTGGCTCTCATTCAAACATGGATAGAATAGATAAAAGGAATCTAGATGACCTTGAGACATATCAAGAAAGATTAGTGTATTTTGAAACATCATCAAGAAAAATGTAAACATGGATAGAATAGATAAAAGGAATATAGATGACCTTGAGACATATCAAGAAAGATTAGTGTATTTTGAAACATCATCAAGAAAAATGCAAGACACCACCAAGATTAGTGTATTTTGAAACATCATTATGAGGGCACTGGCACTCACTCAATCATGGACTGACTTCAGAATTGCATGAAATAATTATCCCTCTTTGCCTAAGAAGCTACAGATTAGTGTATATTGCAACATCATTATGAGGGCACTGGCTCTCATTCAAACATGGATATAACAGGAATATAGATGACCTTGAGACATATCAAGAAAAATGCAAGACACCACCAAGTTTAGTGTATTTTGCAACATCATTATGAGGGCACTGGCACTCACTCAATTATGGAGTGACTTCAGCATTGCATGAAATACTAATTATCCCTCTTTGCCTAAGAAGCTATAGATTAGTGTATACTGCAACATCATTATGAGGGCACTGGCCCTCATTCAAACATGGATAACATGAATATAGATGACCTTGAGACATATCAAGAAAAATGCAAGACACCACCAACATTTGTGTATTGAAAAATGTAAGACACCACCAAGATTAGTGTATTTTGCAACATCATTATGACAGCACTCGCACTCACTCAATCATGGACTGACTTCAGCATTGCATGAAATAATTATCCCTCTTTGCCTAAGAAGCTACAGATTAGTTTCAAACATGGATAACAGGAATATGAGGGCACTGGCACTCACTCAATCATGGATAACAGGAATTTAGATGGCCTTGAGACATATCAAGAAAAATGCAAGATGGCCTCGAGACATATGAGTCTCAAGAAAAAATGCAAGACACCTTGGTGGATTGGTATTCGTGTATTTTGCAACATCATTATGAGGGCACTCGCACTCACTCAAACATGAATAACAGGAATATAAATGGCCTTGAGACATATCAGTCTCAAGAAAATGCAAGACACCTTGGTGGATTTTGGTAAAAAGATGGTGTTTATTTTTAGTTTCTTGCTAAAAGCTAGATGGCACTAACACTAAATACTGTGAACCAAGCAGAGATTTAGTACTATCAATTGTAATAGTAGCAATTGATAGTATTAAGCAGAGATTGTGAAGTCTGTCTGCTTATCTGTGATTCTAATCATATTGTATGGAATTGTAATAATAACAATTGACAGTATTAAGCAGAGATTGTGAAGTCTGTCTGCTTATCTGTGATTCTAATCATACTGTATGGAGCCAGTTATGAGCTAACTGGCGCTAACACTAGATACTGTGAACCAAGAAGAGATTGAGAACTAGCAGTTAGCAGTTATTGATTTTGTAATAGCAACCTATTAAGATGATTCCACTAAAGAAGCTTGTCTCTCTTATCTGTGATTCTAATAATTGTATGGAGCTTTTATCATTGAGTAGAGGGTTTCAGAAAGAAAGAATGGTACTATCTACTTGTAGATAGTGATAGGGAACCAAGGCTATTAAACTTGCAGTTTGTAGAGAGAATTCTATTGCTAATATATTCAGTTTGTCCCACACGATTATTTCTGTCCACTTGTCTCTTCTCTTGTTATGATTGAGATCAAGCTTTATGTTTCGGATAACCTGTGAATCCGATCTTATATGAGTGTCAGCACGGGAACTGCAGGCAATTTGGTTGCCCTCAAATCTTTGTCGGGGTGTGCATGATGTTTCCAGGTCTTAAAGGCTTATCTACTCTCCTTTTCAGAAAAAACAATGTGTGCAAAAATCCCGTATCCAAAAGCTTACAAATATTGAAAGTGTTTTCAGGAATCAGATTTTTTCTTCTCACTTCTCTGTCAAAATGACTTTACAAGTACACACCGCTCTGTTTATATCCATAATGCGTCAAAGTTCCAAGTTCATATCCCAATACTTGCTCCACAAGTTAACCACACAAGTTGCAAGTTCATATTCCATACTTGCTCCGCAAGTAAATAAAGGTTACGCTGACAGTCCCAACATGTAATAAAGCGATTATGCGATTACGTCATAAATCGATGGCGTAGAAAGCACCGTTGCAAAACATTCAATGATTACCATGATGTCATAAGCTTCACAATTTAATAACAGCATTCAATGAATACGTCTCAAGCTTCACAATTAAATAACAACATAATAACATTCAATGAATAAGTTTCACTTTGAGAAGGAACAAGGTCAATAGTATATTGCAAATTCATTCAACATTCCTATGAATACGTTTCAAGCTTCACAATTAAATAATAGCATTCAATAAATACGTCACTTTGAGGAGGAACAAGGTCAATAGTAAATTGCAAATTCATTCAGCATTTTTATTATGTTATATTTGCTTGCTTATTATGTTTTAGTTGCTTTTTCGAACATACAAACTTGTTGATGGTTTAATTACTTTTAACTAGTTTTGAAATAAGGTCAGCATAGATCTAAATCCTCGGCTCTATTAAGCCTTTAGAGGGATCAAATTTTTGGAGGTGTAAAACTCTTCTCAAAAGTATTCCACTCAACTATCATTTTTTGTGTGATTCAGACTAAAAGAGGCATCTTTTTATTTAATGTCGATATATAATGTTTTTATTATTATTATTTAATACTATTTATGACACATAAAATTTAGGAAAGAACATTACAACATCTCCCCCATATATAGTTTTAGAACCATGTGCAAGACCCTCCTAAAATCATGGGTTGTTTAGGAGGTCTTTCACATGGTCTTGAAACCATTAGCAAAGACCTCCTAAACCATGTACAAATAAATAAATCATTATAAATAAGTATAATTAAATATAAGATGGTAGAATAAAGAGAATTGATTATATATATATATATATATATATGAAAAAAGTCTAGGTATATTAAATCGCTTGGATTAATAATTTGGAAATTTGTAATTTTTATAGGGACGAATTGGGTAGGAATAAATAGTTAGCTAAGATAAATTGATGATTTAAGTTAAAATAACTAAGTTAAGTTATTTTAAAGATAATTAATTATGATAAAAGCTAAAGCTAAAATGAGAATAAAACACCATTTAGTAAATAGTAATTTAATATTCAGAAAGCTATGAAACTCAATATAATTATAAAAGAAATGCAAATTAATTTTTTTTTCTAGGGTTTATCTTTACCATAAGTAGTAAAGATATTTTTTTGTAAGGAGGCAATTGTTCTTTTGAAAATTTGCTCATTGGGTGGTATCTCCACCATGATAAATGCTCGTAATATCTTTTTCTTTGCTTGATTTACAAATAATTTGCCTGAATTATAATCTTGAACATGTTGGATTTGCCTTAATTAAAAATCTTGAAATAGCATGCCTGTGTTTTTTCTTAATTTGAAATAGCATGCATTCAGTTTTTTCTTTTTTCACATAACTTTACAAGATCTGCCCCGTATGTTTTAATTTTGATGGGCCAAAAAAATTATTTACTTTTAATTAAATATACATCATAAGTAAATAGAAGTAAATATTTATAACTTAGATTTACATGAGGAATGTTACATAAAGTTACAACATCTCCCTCGTAATCTGAAATCATAAGTAAATAGTAGTAAATATTTATAGCATACATATACATGAAGAACCTTACATAACTTTACAAAATCTCCGTCATAATCAGATCATAAGTAAATAGAAGTAAATATTTGTACCAAACATTTACATGAGAAACGTTACATAACCTTACAACATCTCCCTCATAATATTTATAGCCCTCATTTACATGAGGAACTTTACGTAAGGTTACGTTACAAGATCTCTCCCATACTAAGTGTAGAGCACCTCTAAGTGCAATAAAACTAATAACATGAATAAATTACTATATCTTTTTAATATATAAATATATTAAAATAAAATATAAATATATTTATAATAGGAAGACAATTAAATATAATAAATATATTTTGAAATATATTTAACATGAACAAATTAATAACATAATTATAAATTTTATTCATCTAAATCTATTTTAACATTTCTATTATATTTTATATAATTACTCAAACACAAAAACTTGCTTCCACATTTCTATTATGTTTTATTTATGTGTCCAAACATTAAAAAAAAGTGTTTCTACATTTTTATTAGTTTTATCTATTGTCCAAACACACAAACTTGCTTTTATAGTTTAACTACTCATGGTTTGATTGTTTTTTTTTTGCCTATATTTAAAATGTAATAAAATGATAAGAAAATCCATTCTAACATTTCTATTATATTTTATATATTTACTCGAACACTAAAACTTGCTTCCACACTTCTATTATATTTTATTTATCTGTTCAAACATTAAAAAAAGTGTTTCTACATTTTTATTAGCTTATGACTGGCAAGGTGCAAATGGTAGGTTAAGTAATTTACTCATTTTTATTAGTTTTTTTATCTATCCAAACACATAAACTTGCTTTTATAGTTTAACTACTCATGGTTTGGTTTGCTTCTTTTTGCCTATATTTGAAATGTAATAAAATGATAAGGACACAATTAGCCTATCTTTTAAATATGATATATCTTGTAAATATGATATACAAGATGAAACTAATAATCAGGACATAAGTAATGGATCTATAAAATAGCATAATTACAAGTTGTGGATTTGAAGCTGATTTCAAAATGCCTTCTTGCTTAATGATTGTATTTAGAATATGTTTTTTATTTTAAATAATTTCTAAGAACATTAAGTATTAGCTCATGTGATAGCTTTCTTCTTCATGGATTTTTAATGATAGTTTTAACATTTTTCTAAGTTTTAACTTAATGTGATATCATTCTTCACTCCAAAGAATCTTAATAATAATTTTAACATTTTCTAATTTATTAATGTTTTAATTTTATTTTTCAATCTTTTTTTAATATATTAAAAATAATTTTTTTCATTTCTAACTAATTTAGAAGAATGTAACGCTTTTTCTTTTATACACTAATAATTTACTATCTTAAACGATTCTTTATATCTAATTATTTACTATAATATATAACATAAATATTACATAATCTCTAATAATTATAATTTACATACAATATGATCTATTAATTTATTATACTACAACATTAACTTAATAATGATGATCTAGTAATTTGTTACACTTACTTTAGAGAAGTTCATGTGATATTAAATAATTAAAATTAATTTATAATTATTAGAAATTATGTTCATATTTATGTTATTTTAAAGTATAGAATGAATTATTTTATTAAAGTAGAAATGGTTATTTTTTTCATTTTATTAATTTACTATTAAACATAAATTTAATAAATTTCAAGGTGTTTGACTAATAATTTTAAATATGTATAAAGATATTTTTATATTTTTTCTACTTAATTAATTTATTTTTTTATTTAATTATTAATTTTATTTTTTATTAGTTTGTTTATAATTCAATGATTAATTTTTTTCATGGTACTTTATTTAATTGGCCATACTTTTCGTGTGAATGGAATGCCCCGAAAACAAGATAAACCACAACACAACTACATAAAAATAATTAATACAAAGTTTTTCATTTTTAATAATTTATTATATTATATAAATATCAATAAAAAATCATCTTTATAATATAAAATTTAACCTAATATTTTATTACATAGAATATATGTTCACAACGATTATTAATAATATACGTTCATGTTACAGTGTAATAAATTATCCTTATGATTAACTTATTACATGCAATCTAAGTCACATGACACGAGGACACGGGACACGGAGGACACGAAAATACGAGTATTCGACACGAGACACGACGACCCTAGAAATAGGACACAGGGAACACGTTTTATATATATATTAAAAAATTATATATACATTAAAAAAATACATAAAGATCTACATTTTTTAAAAACTAGAAGTATATACAATGTACATCAATTATAATATCATTCAATTGAAATTTGACAATGATGAATCAGTAATAAAATTATCAATGAATCATGAACTTTGAACCATAAATTGCATATTTGATATTTCTCAATAAACCACAAAAATCAAAATGTATTTCGAGAGAATGCCATCGACAAATACAAAATAGAGTAGATACTACTTAGTACTAAGTCTAGTATTTACTGTCCTACTAGATACAAAATGAAAATACTAAATAGCCACAGGTAAGAATATAATAGCTCATCAATGGTACTAGCCATTGTCAATCGTCTTCCTGCTCCTCCATGTCAAAATTAACATTACTGTCATAACTCTTTCCTCTATTTTCCTCTTCCTTTATACCCTTTTTGACAGGACACATGTCCAGAAATCAGGACACGTTCCTCGCAAGTGTCCAACACGTGTTGGAAAGTGTCCAGATTTTGGGACACGAAAATTATGGTGTCGGACACGTATTAGGGCAAGTGTCGTGTCCGACACGTGGAATACGGGACACGGGCCTTATTTGGAAGTGTCATGTTACTTAGCATGCAATAAAACATTACTAATAATATATGTTTAATAATATATGTTCATATTATAGTGTAAAAAATTACTAATAGTATATGTTCATATTACACTAGAGTAATGTTGTATTATATATAATAAAGTAGTATTATAGTACATAATCAAAGATGATGTTTATATTGATGTTGATTTATAGTAAATTATTATAAATGAAGGATTTTGAAATTCATGTTTATAATAAAATGCATGGTACTCTATTAAAGATAACAATTTTTATTGTATTTTAAAAATTTAGAAGTTCTTATATTAAATAATTTAAGTTAATGTTGTAGTGTTATATTAAATAATTACGTCGATAGGAGTATATATCTTAGAATTTTGGGGTGGACTACTATCTATGTTTTTCATATTCTACGGATGCGAATGAGACAAGAGACAAGTGTACTGTCCATATTGATTCTATGGGCATCGTCCAAAATTAAATGAGAATGACACAAGTGTATTGTCCAGATTTATTTTATGGACGTCGTCCAAAATCAATAATTAATAATTTCAAAAAGATTAAAAATAGCTTAAGTAATATGTGATAAGTACATTTAGTTATAGTTTTAAAAATTAAAATTAATCTTCAAATATTGGATTATTAGATACAACTATGAGCTGAACTCCATTGATTATTATATACAACTATTAGCTTAACTTCAACTCTAATCATAGTTATATAACTATTAGATACAACTATTAGCATAACTCCAATGATTCTACAACTATTAACTTAACTTCAACTCTAATCACTTAAGGCTTAGTCCAACTGTATTTGGCATCTAGGAGTCTAGCTAATGTGCAGACATGTAAGAGTCGAACTCTTAATAAACTCCTACATCTCGTTACATCGATAGTTACATCGATAGGTGTATATATCTTAGAATTTTGGGGTGGAATACCATCTATGTTTTTTCATCTACTGACGAGAATGAGACAAGTGTAATGTCCAAATTGAGTAAAGTTTCTTATAGTTGGAAAAATTAAACTTTAATTTCAACTATTCCAACTTCAACTTCAACTATTCAATTATTAGATACAACTATGAGCTCAACTCCATCGATGATACAACTATTAGCTTAACTTCAACTCCAATCATGACTTTTAATTGAAGTGCAATTGCTCATATATTAACTTTTAAATTAACTATTAGATACAACTATTAGCTTAACTTAAACTCTAATCGCTTAAGGCTTAGTCGAACTGCATTTGGAATCTAGGAGTCTAGCTAATGTGTAGTTGTGCAAGAGTCAAACTCCTAATAAAATTGTTTGAACTCCTAACAAACTCTTCCAAACTCCTAATAAACTCCTCCATCTAGTAGTTGGGCATCTATCTAATTTAGAGTTTTCTTAGGATTTCTATATAGATATTAACTAGAAACAACCATATTAATAAGACTAAAATGTTTAGAAAACGTCGAAAGGAATTTATTTGACACTAATAATGTATTTTTCCTAAAAAATGTTTTTTACTAATATGTTCACTTGTTGTCTATGGGTGTTCAATGATTGTTCTCATGATACTATGCTGCCAAATGGAAAGTTTATTGGGTGGTGCATGGTTCAAAGAAATTCGACTTATCAAGCTAAGAGATGGAGTCATTGGAGTACAATTACAAGTTCATCTAATAATTTTTATTACCACTTTTTAATTACCATGTTCATCTAAATTTAATTTAATAGTTGTATCACAATTAGAGTTAACCTAATAGTTATCTAATATTTATCCTTGATATAACCGTGGTTAGAGCTTAAGTTCAAACTAATAGTTGTAGAATCATTGGAGTTAAGCTAATTGTTGTAGTTAATAGTTAAGCTAATAGTTATCCAATATAATTGTGATTAGAGTTGAAGTTAAGCTAATAGTCGTAGAATCATGCGAATTAAGCTAATCGTTGTATCTAATAGTTAAAGTCGTGATTGGAGTTGAAGTTAAGCTAATAGTTGTATCTAATAATCTAATAGTTGAAGTTAAAATTTAATTTTTCCATTATCATGAACTTTAATTATCATAATAATAATATAATAATAATAATCTATTTTTAAGGTCACTGCCAAATGAGACACCAAATTGGTGTATGAGACCCCCTTGTTTGTGGGACAAGGAACCCCCCTCTGCGGAGAGATTTAACTGCTAAAGTCTACAAATATTTTAACTAAGTTTTTTTTAAATTTTTTTTTAAATTCTTAATTTTGAATTTTTGAGGATGCCAATAGAATCAATCTTAACAATACAACGATAGTCCATCCCAAAATTCTAAGATATATAAGCCTATCTACTTAAACATGACTTAGGTTACATTAAATTACATAATATAACTTTCAAAAGAAATAAATTACCTAAATTACATAGTATGGTTTGCAAAAAAAAAAGAAATTACATTTTCAATCTTAAATATTTTATTCTTTTTTAATACATTGCTATGATTAAATTTTAGCTCATCATTTTACCATAATAAAATATTATTTTATTATAATTATTGTTTTTTGATAGAGAAATCATCTGAAATAAAAGACAAAATAAAAAGATATATATTTCACTCTCAAACCAATACAATAGGATGCCCTTATAAATGTTACTACAAAAGCCATGAAACTAAACATATGTCTATCCATAAATTTTGAATTGATAATAAAAAATATATACATTATGAACACTGGAACACTAACAAGTAACATGGTTGTTCTCTCTGCATAATGATTATTTCCGATGCTATAAACTTAAATGTAATAACTTAAACCTAGAGGTATGAGATGTGTTGAATTTATTTTCCAAATCCTAGTGGAGGATTTTTCAAATTAAATGATAAAACAACATTCAAAATTGGCTTGATTAATAATAATAATTATACAAATATGTATTTCAGATCAAAGTGTATGATTTTTCTTTTCACACTAAATATCTATTATATAATATATACTAACTACTAAAATTTTTATTGAAGATTAAAATCAACAAAGTTACGTATATGGATGTTTGCTCAAAGTAAATACAAATGTTATCTATAAGGGCAATTTTCTTCATATCCTTTAGTTAAGAATGACAATACCATGAATATTCAACAACTAACCATAATTATTAATATGAACCTTGTAAAGTTGAAGTATCTACACACTCTTATCATCTAAACATTCTTGTTAAGATGATGATTTACTATCTCACTCACGCTCGACCAATTGGACAGTATAACCTCAACACATCTCATACTTAAACCTAGAAGTAAAAAATATATGCATTAGTAACATTGGAACACAATTATGACAAGTAATATGATTGTTTGCTCTGTCTACATAATGATTGTTCAGGAAGTCTCGATTAAGCCTCATTAGATCCAAACAATGACAAATCATCTATGTAATTGTCAGAACCTGCAAATGGAAATACAAAGAAGCCAAAAAGAGATTACATTATCAAAACCCTATTATAACATTATCAAACAAATACAATAACATGCAAAGTCTTCAATTTTAGTTTACATGCAAATTTATAAATGTTACTAATATACTCCTTACAAGAATCTACTAGAAATGAATGAAATTGGCCATTACCGTGATCCCGTGGCTTCTATACCATTACCATGATCTCTTTGCTATTATACCCACACAACATATGTTGGCAAGAATATACCATAAATAAATTAATTAATCCATTACCGGGATCTCTTGAAGTTAAGCTAATAGTTATCCAATATAACCATATAACCATGATTAGAGTTGAAGTTAAGCTAATAGTGGTAGAATCATTGGATTTAAGCTAATAGTTGTATTTAATAGTTAATTTAAAAGTTAATAGATCAACAATTGCACTTCAATTAAAAGTCGTGATTGGATTTGAAGTTAAGCTCATAGTGTTGAAATATTGTAACTTTGAAGAATATTCTATATGTATCTTTTGTGGTCCTCGAGGGTCCTATCA
>LPNX011154706.1:3339-70918 GCA_001517045.1 Pseudotsuga menziesii | reverse complement strand
GATCAGGCTTTGATCTCCTTGTTGGTTTTATCTTTTATCTTTTTGGGGCATCTATATTGAGGAAGATTTTGCTGGGTTTTTCCCTTTAGGGTTTTCCCATGATAAATATTTGTGTTCCTTTTGTATGGTTTTGCTTGTCTATCTTTCAATGATCCTGTTTATATGCTTTTGTTATGAAAATGAAATGAAATACTGATGTCTTAGCTAAGCATATGAAAAGTTAACATGGTCTCAGAGCCACCCTGAAAGAATACATTGTGCAGCTACAGAATCCAGAGCTTCTTAGTTTTTTGGTTCTTCCTCCACAATCGATCAGCAAAAGAAGGCTAGGCTGACTCTCCATTGAAGGGCGCGTCTTTCTATTGAAGCGGAATTCAATTTCGAGCATTTTCAGTTTTTGGTGCAGGAAATTAGGGCTTCTTGCAGAAGAAGAATTTTTGAGTGAGCCCAACATGGGATTGCTCTCCTCATCAAAATCAAATTTTAGATACCTGGATCAATATTTTTGGTTGGGTGAAACTCCGGGAAAGTCAAACCCTAGTTTGACCCCGAGTTAGAAAAACCCTAAATACTAAACTTGCTAAGTTTTGGTACATTCTCTATATCCCAATATTGGCGAAGTTTCAGGAGCTAAAAATTGCAAAGGCTGAAGATACAATCCTGATGTACACTGTTCCCAAAATTCAGCCTCCGATTCGCTATATTCTGGGAGATATGATCCCTCCAAGTTAGGGTTCCAGCCTCTTCCAGAATTCATTCCTAAACAGGACACCTGGGGAGAATTGCTATAGATTGGGATACAGAGGTCCAAATGGAATTTCTGAAGATTTTACAGAAATATCACGGAATTTAATTTTCGTGGTCCTAATTTCAGACACAGAAGATGAAACAGTGACATGTGGCAGGCCATACAACTTCGTTGTTCTGAACAGTCCTGTAACAGGTCACCTTGGTAAAAGGATCATAAATCACAATTGGTGAAACCAATTTTGATGAAACCTATGGTGTTGGATCAAAGAAATGTGAGGTTACCTCAGTGAGAAATTTAAGACATATAGGAGTAGTAATTTCGGATATATCACAGAAACAGTGACAGGCATTTTTGCAAAAGAAATTGGAAAACTAGGGCTTCCTGTTCCGGGAGCTTCCCTCCACTGTTTTCAGAAAAGGAGTACATTGGACAGCTCCATTTGAAGAGATTTATCTTTCTATCCAATCAGATCTAAATGATTCCAAGTTTTGAAAATTAGGGTTTCTTTGACAAACCCTAGATTAGCCAACTCCGAAAGCAGGACGGAGACCTCAAATCGGTAAGATCTAATCTTTTGCTATTTGAATTTAAGGTTCTCATTTCAAAGTGATCTATCACATCAGCTTGTTGATAAGCTTGGTGAAGTTGATAACTTCCAAGCATGGAAGTATTTGATCTCTCTGAAGAAAATGAATTGGACACCTACATGAGTAGAGAGATTCCAGTTCTAGGGAAGATGAACTTCAAAGCCTTACCCCAGAAGAACTTGATCAAGGCCAAGAAGATCATTGTTGATTCAATCATGGATCAACTTGTACCACAAGTGTCTTCCCTAAAGACACAAAAGATGTTTGTTTTCTTGATCAAGCTATTTGAAGATAAGAACCTAAATCAAAATATGGCTTTGAGAAAACAGCTAAAGAATGTGAAGATCCAGAATGCAGAACATCTTGAAGCGGTAGAAGAAGAAGCGGAGAATGCAGAAGTGGTGATAGCCACATTGAATGGTCTCCCAGGATCATAGAATTCATCCAGTCAAGGAATGAAGTAATTACTTTCAACAGACTCTCATAAGAAGAGAAGAAGAAAGATGGGAGCAATAGAAGACCAATCTCTCACCATTCAAAGAAGATCCCTCAAGCGATGAGGGTTATGAAGAACTCAATTCTTGAAGAACCTCTTATCCATCTTATCATTTGGATAAGAAATGATGATGTCATGAATGAAGAAGATGATGAAGTAGAAGGATCAAGACGGAGTCTACCCATGAAACAAATAAAGATAAGTATTCAATTGTCATTGTTTTGTTATATTCAGTTGATGTATGATAGAGTGTTTGCATTAATACTACTAATATGCATGTGATGGGTAAGTCGCTCATGGTGCTATACAACTCTCCATTGCTACTTATCTAGAATGAAACCTCTTTGCTGACATATTGGATTAGTGCACAATCTCAATGATGTCATGGTAGATATGGATGAATGTTGTATTGACTAAACAATTGCATGATGCATAAGAATTTGTCGCTATGCATATGTTTTATGAAATAGTTCTAACCATGTAACTGGTGCATTTGAATTGTAGGAAAGGTCCTGTACAACCTCCTACAAGAAAAAAAGGATGAGACTTATTCCGAAGAACAAGTGATGACAATTCAATATTCACTCCAATAAACATGAATCTGAATCTCCTAGGGTCAAAGACACCATGACAGAAGAAAGAGCTTCAGAGAGTCGTAGATCCACCTTGAAGGATGAAGACCACCATGGGTACGAGAGATAACTCAAGATGAAGAAAAGAATGCTATGAAAGAAGCTATGATCAAATAATAACAGTTGATCATGGGGAATGATGTATACGATATGATTTCGAGACATAACAGGAAGTACGTAGTATCTTCCATATGGATCTACAAGAACAAGTGTACAAAGCAAGGTTCGTGTTTTGCCTCAGAAAGAATAGACTATGACATGACATACTCTATTGACCAGTATATATCAAGCATAGAACCACCTATACAGAATGAAAAGGGAAAATGATACTTCACTTCAGGGGGAGTGACTACAGAAGATATCTGAGTTTGACATGGTACGACATGATGGACAGCTTCCTCATGGATCGAGACTTTACCAAGAGTAAAGTGGGTTCCAACCTTCAAGGTTGAATGCAGAAGACTAGGATATGTTGATGACCTGACAAGAGAACTCATGGAAGATGTTATGATGAAAGAATACTAGAATGATGTTTGGGATATATAATACTCAAACCAAAAAACACGAATGTGGTATCTTCCAAATGGATTTGCAAGATAAATTATGTTGTTGATAGAAGTAAGGAAAGACTTGTGGCTAGAGGTTTCTATCAGAAAGAGGGAAATAATTCTGAAGAGATAGTTACTCCAGGAAGCAAGGTACACTTCCTTTAGAGCTATCATGGTAGTTTCTTCCATGATGAAGTAAATACAAGCATTCCTTAATGGTATGATTGAGAAAGAGTTTTACATCGAATAGTCACGAGGATTTGAAGTTGAAGACAGATGGAATCAAGTATGCAAGTTGAAGAAAGCCTTCTATGGCTTGAAGCAAGCTCCCAGAGCTTGGTATGGAAGAATAGATAGTTTCCTGATGAGCATGGGCTTTGCCAAGAGTAAAGTTGATCCTAACCTTTACTACAAGGTTGTAGAAGATGAACCTGTCATCTTGTCATTATATGTGGATGACTTAATCTTGACAAGGAATGAGAAACAGATTATGGAAAGCAAGAAGAAACTAGCAAAAGAATTTGAGATGAAATACCTTGGGTTAATGCATTATTCCTAGGTCTAGAAGTATGGCAAAGTTCAGAAGGAATCTTTCTCAACCAGGGAAAGTATGCGGTAGAGATATTGAAGAGATTCAATATGTTGGAATGCAAAGTCATGGCCACACCCATGGACTCCAACTTGAAGCTGTTAGCTGATGACTCATCAGAGTTAGTGGATGTGACTCGTTACAGACAGATCATTGGGTCATTGATGTAATTAACAAATTCTAGACCAGACATTTCTTTTGTTGTGAACACCTTAAGTCAATATCTTGTTCAACCAAGACGGGTTCACCTAGTAGCTGCAAAACATGTGATGAGATATCTAAAAGGGACTATAGACTTTGGTTTAGACTATGATGGTAGCCATGAGTATAGATTGTATGGCTACACAGATGCAGATTGGGATGGAAGTATCTCAAAGAGGAAAAGCACATCAGGTAGATGTTTTTGGGTCTACTATGAGTTCATGGTTTAGTAGGAAACAGTCCAATGTTTCTATTAGCACGGCTGAAGAAGAATACATAGCAGATTGCTCTGCTAAGTTGTGAAGTCATATGGCTTTGGAAGCTGATATCAGGTCTCTTTGACCTAAATATGGATACTACAATGATTCTATGAGATAACCAGAGTTGTGATGATAGAGAACCCTGTGTTCCGTTGTAACACATAGAAATCCAGTATTTCTATGTACGAGATAAGATGCAGATGATGATGTTTCAGTATTCCCATACTAAAGATATAGATGATGTTTCAGTATTTACATATTGTAGATGCAGATGATGGTGATTCCGTATTTCTATACTGAATATAGAGATGATGATGCTTTCAGTATTTCTATACTGAAGATATAGATGATGATGCTTTCAGTATTCACATACTAGAGATATAGATGGTGATAGTTCAGTATTCACATACTGAAGATGTAGATGATGATGTGCTGATGAAGCCTCTGTCTCGAGTAAAGTTCGAACACTTTCGAGACAAGCTTGGTGTGGTTCGGAAGAACCTTCCTCGAAAGGGGGAGTAGTGATGTTGCAGTGGGATTGTATCATCCCTGGGCATCTACCCTAAAGTGATCTGTGACTTCAGTCTTTGAGAATGAAGAGGGATTGTATCATCCCGGGACATCTTTCCAAAAGTGATCCGGTGACCTCGGTCCTAGAGAATGAAGAGGGATTGTATCATCCTGGGACATCTGTCCAAAATAGATCCGATGAATTCGGTCTTCATGAATGTGGTGGGATTGCATCATCCCTGAACTTCGGTTCAAATTGTATCCGGAGATCTCGGCCCCCGTGAATGTGGTGGGATTGCATCATCCCTGAACTTCGGTTCAAAATGTATCTGGAGGTCTCAGCCCCCGTGAATGTGGTAGGATTGCATCATCCCTGAACTTCGATTCAAAATGTATCCGGAGGTCTTAGCCCCCGTGAAAGTGGTGGATTGCATCATCCCTAAACCTCGGTTCAAAATGTATCTGGAGGTCTTGGCCCCCGTGAAAGTGGTGGGATTGCATCATCCCTAAACCTTGGTTCAAAATGTATCTGGAGATCTCGGTCCCCGTGAAAGTGGTAGGATTGTATCATCCTTGAACTTCGGTTCAGAATGGAGCCGGTGACTTCAGTACTCGAGAATGTGTGTTGATCCCATAATTCCTAGAGGAAGGATTGTCTGAGTTCCACATCTATGTTGATCCCATAATTACGAAAGGAAGGGTCGTTAGTAACTTCATAAATACCTAAATCCCATAATTCTGAAAGGAAGGATCATTGAATTGATCCCGTAATTCCAATAGGAAGGATTGTCTGAGTTCCACAGATGTGTTGATCCCGTAATTCCAATAGGAAGGATTGTCTGAGTTCCACATCTGTGTTGATCCCGTAATTCCGAAAGGAAGGATCGTTAGTAACTTCGTAAAGACCCAAATCCCGTAATTCCGAAAGGAAGGATCATTGAATTGATCCTGTAATTCCAATAAGAAGGATTTTCTGAGTTTCACAGATGTGTTGATCCCATAATTCCAATAGGAAGGATTGTCTGAGTTCCACAAATGTGTTGATCCCGTAATTCCGAAAGGAAGGATCGTTAGTAACTCCGTAAAGACCTAAATCTCGTAATTCCGAAAGGAAGGATCGTTAGTAACTCCGTAAAGACCTAAATCCCATAATTCCAAAAGGAAGGATCGTTAGTAACTCCGTAAAGACCTAAATCCCATAATTCCGAAAGGAAGGATCATTGGTAACTTCGTAAAGACCTAAATCCCGTAATTCCGAAAGGAAGGATCATGTTGATGTTTTGATGATGTTGATTTCTTGATGTTAATGATGTTTTCATGATGATGATGACGTACTGATCGAAAGACCAGTGTATGATGATGATGATGTACTGATCAAAAGATCAGAGTATGATGATGATGACGTACTGATCAAAAGATCAGAATATGATGATGATGATGTTGTTCTAGAATTAAACTATGATGATGGTTCTGATCACGATGTTACTGATTAGGATATGATGATGTTGCTGATCAAAAGAACAAAATGCTGAAGAAGTTGTTGCTGATCGAAAGATCAAAGTGCTGAAGATGTTGCAGATCGAAATGTTGAAGATGTTGTTGCTGATCGAAATATCAAAGTGCTGAAGATGTTGCTGATCAAAATGATGAAGACATTGTTGCTGATCGAAAGGTCAAAACGTTGAAGATGTTGCTGATCGAAAGGTCAAAGTGCTGAAGATGTTGCTGCTAATTGAAAGGTCTAAGTGCTGAAGATGTTTCTAATTGAAAGGTCAAAATGCTGAAGATGTTGCTGAAGATGTTGTTGAAGGTGTTGTTGATCGAAAGGTCAAAGTGTTGAATATGTTGTTGATCAAAAGTTCAAAAGATGTTGATGCTGATCAAAAGTTGATGTCGTTGAAAACTGAAGACGAAGACTATATGATGTTGAAAAGCTTCCAATGATTTATAGATGTGTTACCCTAATGATGTTGATGATGTCCTATCTCTCTCTCTCTCCTATTATTGTTGTTGTTGATGTTGTTGTAGAATACCCTTCTCGTTAAGGGGGAGTGTTGAAATATTGTAACTTCGAAGAATATTCTATATGTATCTTTTGTGGTCCTCGAGGGTTTGTAAAGCCCGCAATACCTCGGTCGAGGGCTTGATAAAACCTCGGTCGAGATATTAAGACCTCGGTCGAGGGCTTAACAAGCCCTCGACCGAGGTGACTTTTTCTGTTTTTGCCGAAATGCACTTGCCAAAAAGTGTTACCCAGGTCCGTGGATTCACCCGCCTACATGTGTAACTCGAGCCTACATGATTAACTCGAGCCTACATGTCGGATGATTTAATTAAAGTGAACGGATGAATATAAATAGAGGTGTGGTGCTCCTCATTTGGAACACACACTCTCACTTGTGTAGCGTATTAGTGGAGAAGAGAAGTAGCTGGAGAAGGAGGAGGATCAAGATTTGATCTCCTTGTTGGTTTTATCTTTTATCTTTTTGGGGCATCTATATTAAGGAAGATTTTGCTGGGTTTTTTCCTTTAGGGTTTTCCCAGGATAAATCTGTGTGTTCCTTTTGTATGGTTGTGCTTGTCTATCTTTCAGTGATCCTGTTTATATGCTTTTGTTATGAAAATGAAATGAAATACTGATGTCTTAGCTAAGCATATGAAAATTTAACACATAGTTGTATCATCAATGGAGTTAAGCTCATAGTTGTATCTAATAATGGAATAGTTGAAGTTGAAGTTGGAATAAATGAAATTAAAGTTTAAATTTTCCAACTATAAGGAACTTTACTGGTAAGATGTTAACTAAGTTATTTTTTATTTTTTTTGAATTTATTAATTATTAATTTTGGACGACGCCCATAGAATCAATCTAGATAGTACACTTGTCTCATTCTCATTGGTAGATGAAAAATCATAGATGGTATTCCACCTTAAAATTCTAATATATATACACCTATAGGCGTAACTAGCAACAACCATACTACTAAGATTAATATGTTTGAAATGCGTCGAGAGGTATATATTTGACATATTGATAATGTTTTTTTTACTAAAGAACATGTGTCAATTACTAGTATCTATTAGTTAAGATAATATAACAACCACTTAATTTATGGTTGTTAAACTCATAGTTGAAGTTAGGCTCATAGTTGTATCATCATTTGAGTTAAGTTAATAGACATTAGAGGAAATTTCAACTCAAAATGGGCCTTTTAACACTAATTCAAATTCCATGTCATCATGTGTTAGCCAATGAAATTGATTTAAATTTGAAATGCCATATAGGTCTTAAACAAATTTTTAATATAAATTTCGGGATAGGTATCATAAAAAATACTACTTTTTTGTTCGTATTTTCGACATATCTCCCTGTGTTTTTACTCAAATTTCGATCGGGAGAGCTCCTTGGATGCAAAATTAAAATCCACATCCAACGAGTACCCACTCGGAATACTTTTGACGGACCCCGCTACCCCTAAAACAAGAAATACCAGAAAAAAATGTGATGATGATGTCATCATCACGTTTTTTCAGATATTTCTTGTTTTTGGGATAGAGGGGTTCGTCAAAAGTATGCCGAGTGGGTAATAGTTGGATGCGGAATTTAATTTCACATCTAATGAGCTCTCCCGATCAAAATTTGAATAAAATCACAGGGAGATATGTCGAAAATACGAACAAAAAAAGTAGTTTTTTCTTTTCTTCCTCCAAAATTAATAAATATTATTTTATTATTTTAACTATTATTTTATTATTTTTATTAGGAGGCTCATTTTGAGTTGAAATTTCCTCTAATGTGCATCTAATAGTTAATTTAAAAGTTAATATAAAGCTTAGACTAGCCTTATGCACATTAACTCAACTCCCAACTGCCAAATGGAGTTCAACTGTCACATAAGCTGCACATTACCTAAGTGATTGTTCTTGGTGCATGGTTTCACTGCAATGAAGGTCAACTTCTCATGCTAAGAGATGGAATTCATCTAAATTTAATTTAATAGTTGTATCATTATTGGAATAATCTAATAGTTATCTAATAGTTATCCAATATAACCACGATTAGAGTTAAAGTTAAGTTAATAGTTGTAGAATCATTGGGGTTAAGCTAATAGTTGTATCTAATAGTTAATCTAATATTTATCCAATATAACCGTGACTAGAGTTGAAGTTAAACTAATAATTGTAGAATCATTGGAGTTAAGCAACAAGCTAATAGTTGTATCCAATAGTTAATTTAAAAGTTAATTACGTCATTAGACGCTTTTATTTGAGATTTGGGGTGGACTACGACCTATGCTTTTTCATCTATGGAAGAGGATGAGACAAGTGCACTGTCAAGATTGATTCTATGGTAGTAGTTCATAATTTGAAATAATCAATTATAAAAAAAGGAATGTAAAAAATAAGTGCTAGCTAGCTGATGAATGGATAACTAGTAGCAATGCATGGATAACTCATAGTTGATGAATGAATAACCAACAGTTCATGGTAGATAACTATAAGAATGTGAGATAAAAAGAAAAAGAATATAAAAGATAATTGATAATTGATAAATGGATAATAGGAAGAATGTCGGTGATAACATGTAGCTAAGAATGGATAACTCACACTTGAACCCGTTTAACTATAAGAATACGAGGAATAAAAAAAAATTTCCAAATTGTCTTCCATTTCATAACTATCTCCAAACCATTTGATCCCTATTGACGTGATCCAACCATAAACTATGTGGGTGTGCTAGTATATTGACAATTGCAATTCAAGTAAAAGTCATGATTGGAGTTGGAGTTAAACTAATAGTTGTATCATCAATGTATTTAAGCTAATAATTGAATAGTTGTATCTAATAATCGAATAGTTGAAGTTGAATTTTTGTTTTTTCCAACTATCGCAAATTGTACTTATCAGATGTTAACTAAGCTATTTTTGATTTTTTTGAAATTGTTAATTATGAGTTAGACTAACCTCCTTTAAAAAGAATAAAATACCTAATTATATCTATATGGAAAACTAAACATGTAATACTAATTGTATATTAGCTAGATGCCCAACTATGAGATGCAGGATTTTATTAGGAGTTTGGAGGAGTTTATTAGGAGTTCGACTCTTACATGACTACACATTAGCTAGACTCCTATATGACAAATGTAGTTGAACTAAGCCTTAAGTGATTAGAGTTGAAGTTAAGCGAATAGTTGTAGAATCACTGGACTTCACCTAATAGGTGTATCTAATAGTTAAGTTAATATGTATCCAATATAATTGTGATTGGAGTTGAAGTTAAGCTAATAGTTCTAGAATCATTGGAGTTAAGCTAATAGTTGTATCTAATAATCGATGGAGTTAAGCTCGTAGTTGTATCTAATAATTGAATAATTGAAGGTTAATTTTAATTTTTACAACTATCACTATCTGTCCTTATCAGATGTTAATTAAGATATTTTTTTAATTATTAATTATTAATTTTGGACGATGCCCATAGAATCAATCTAGATAGTACACTTGTCTCATTCTCGTTTAATCTTGGATGACGCGCATAGAATGAATATGGAAAATACACTTGTCTCATTCTTGTACATAGATGAAAAAGCATAGATGGTAGTTCACCCCAAAATTCTAATATATATACGCCTATCAGTGTAACTATCGGATAACGAGATGCATGAGTTTATTAGGAGTTTGACTCTTACATGACTGCACATTAGCTAGTCTCCTAGACGCCAAATACAGTTGGACTAAGCCTTAAGTGATTAGAGTTTGAAGTTAAGCTAATAGTTGTAGAATCATTGGAGTTAAGCTAATAGTTGTATCTAATAGTTAAGCTAATAGTTATCCAATATAACTGTGATTAGAGTTGAAGTTAAGCTAATAGTTCTAGAATCATTGGAGTTGAGATAATAGTTGTATCTAATAATCGATGGAGTTAAGCTCGTAGTTGTATCTAATAATA
This sequence comes from Pseudotsuga menziesii, assembly GCA_001517045.1. Classification (NCBI taxonomy): domain Eukaryota; kingdom Viridiplantae; phylum Streptophyta; class Pinopsida; order Pinales; family Pinaceae; genus Pseudotsuga; species Pseudotsuga menziesii. The sequence goes on along the minus strand of LPNX011154706.1, from coordinate 60,394 downwards.
GAATATGTACTAACTATCACTAACTGTACTTATCATATGTTAATTAAGTTATTTTTTTATTTTTTTGAAATTATTAATTATTAAATTTAGACGACGCCCATAGAATCAATCTGGAAAGTACACTTGTCTCATTCTCGTCCGTAGATGAAAAAGCATAGATGGTATTCCACCCCAAAATTCTAAGATATATACGCTTATCGGCGTAATTAGGATTTGGGTGTTTTTTTAAAGGAGCTGTCGACAACGTTCTTTGGGAGGTAACTCTATTGTCCAAAATTAATAAGGAAATTTTCATTACAACAATTGTTGTGAAAATTCGGATCAGACATTATTTGTATGTGTTAATTGTATAACCAGGCATCTCAAAAATCAATTTTTATTATTTATAGGTCTCTTTTGGTTGTAAAAATGGCACACTTTTTTTTGTAAAGATTGCTTCAAATATTTGTAAATCTGGCAATCTCCATTCATGAGCTATAATTTTTTTGAAAAATCTACTTGAGGTTCGATGTGCGAAGTGAGTTTAAAAACTTCATATCAGTATTTTTGGCCCATGTTGAATTGGTCTCATTGTTCTCTGTACTACAATGATTTTTTAAGTTTTTCTTGTTGCGGCACCCTCAATTGTGGTGTTTCCAAAGATCTATGAGTTCAGAGATTTGTAAACTGCTGCAAAAATCATGTGATTTCATTATGTGATTGGCCTCAAAAAGAGATCTGGTCTGTGTGATGCATCTAATGCCTCCATGCAGGAACAAATTTATTTCTCCTCTCATTGTGAAACACAAATGCACACATGATCTGGTGCATTGATTTGGTGCAAGCGATCAACACCACATGAATTCCAATCGGTGTTCCCCAACACATCATTTGATTCAATTCATTCATATGAATTGTTGATTCTTATGAATTCTTTGGAATCAACGTATGAATTATGTTGGCCTTCACCAAATAGCGACCACATCTTGTTGAATGGAGTTGCCATTGATGTCAAAAGAGTTCAGTAGTGAGAAAGGAATAACCAAGGACATACATGATGGTAGGAAAAACTTAGTGAAAGACAAAGGAAGAGATGATCCAACGAGGGGATCAAGTATGGCGAAGATCGATCGAGTCAACGCAAAATTGTGGAATTACAGTCAGCTTATTTAGCAGAGGTTGGACGACTTATATCGTATCAAAAAATTAGATCGATGGCTCACAGGAGTTGCAGAAAAGATTTGCAGAAGCTCATTTGGGAAAAGTTGGGAGGCACATCCACAATTCACGATCTGCAATGTGAAAGGAAGCTGAAATCCACAAAGTGCAGAAGAAGTCATGCAGAAGATGAATTACGGAAGCAATTTCGAGAAAAGTTGAAATCCACATCTGCAATCTGCAATTTGCAATGTGGAAAGAAGTCGCAGTACACAAATTACATAAAAATTCTTACGGAAGCAATTTTGAGAAAAGTTTAAATGCATACCCGCAACCTACAATTATGGAAAGAAGGATTTTTTCGATAGCGAAAAGGTAATTGCGGAAGAATTTTTGAGAGAAGTCAAAAAGCATACATGCAATTGACAATCCACAATTGCGAAAGGAAGGAGTTTGTGGAGAACCTCCTGCAATAAACAATGAGAATGCAAAAATATTGGAGCACAAAAGATATTTTATTGATCACGGGCCACTTCTAGGGGGCAACCTCCTTTGAGCAAGCTCAATGCAAAATAACTCTTCCTTGCTTTCAATAGCCTCAACACATACTTTTATAATAAGTCTAATCTAAACAACTATTACTCCACATGAATGTGGGATAATACAACCTGTTAACTAGACAACTTAACAACTATTACTTACTCCCCATGAATGTGGGATAATACATCATACTAATTGGACGACTTACAAAGCATATGCGTCCGAGAAAATATACCAACAAAATAAAGAGGGGGGTTGACACAGGTTCTTAACATCCCCTCCCTCTTAGAAAAAGATTTGTCCTCAAAGATTTAGATGTGGAAACAATTGTTGAATCTGAAGGAGCGGTTCCCATGTAGCATCCTCTGGTTGCATGCTGGACCACTGAATTGAAGACCTTTGTGATGGACTGAGAGAGAAACTGATAAGTGCACTTATTGAGGATGGCCTCTGACTTCGAAATGATGGATCCTTCATTATCCCATTCTGGTAAAACAATTTGTGCACTAATGTTGGCGCCGATCACTTGCTGAATGCGAGAAGGAGGAAGTGCCAATTTATAAGCAACATGCACAATCTTTTGAAGAACTAGATATGGGCCAGAGATCTTTGGAGCGAGTGTTTTCTGCCCTTTGTCTTTCATGGAGGATTGCTTGTAACGCTGTAGATGAAGAAAAACCATATCACCAACTTGAAAAGTGCGCTCAGAATGGTGTTGATCAACCTATTGTTTCATCCAGGCTCTTGTCAAATGAAGATTGTCCTGGAGGCTCGGTGAAGAATCTGATGTCGGTTTTGAAGAACCATGTCAATTTCCTGGATTGGTGAACTTCTAGGGGTGGATGGAGGAGTACTGGAGGTGCGTGACCATAAACTGCTTCATATGGAGTCATTTTAGATGCAGTATAGTAGGAATTATTGTACCACCATTCAACGAGAGGGAGCCACTTTTCCCACTGATGTTGTTCTTCAGAGGTGAAACAACTAAGATAAGTTTCCCAATATTTGTTGACGACTATAGTCGGACCCTCTATGGGTGGGTGATCAAATGAACTCATATGTAGTTTGGTGTCAGGGAGGTGAAAATGACTTGTTAAAGTTGTGTTGCGGTTTGAGACAATGGAATAAGGGATTCCATGAAGAAGGAATATCTGGGCCATGAAAATTTGTGCGATTGAAGAGGTGATATATGGATGGAGTGTAGTTTCACCCTTGTGGTGCTGACAAGGAACACATTTGGAAACCATATGTTGAATTTCGTGTTGCACCCCCTTCCAAAAGAAGTTACAGCGCACCAGCTCATATGTTTTGATGAACCTAGAGTGCGCTGCCGATGGAGAAGCATGGAGTTCATAAAAGACCACCTGTTTAAGGTCTGTGCTCTAGGGAAGCACTAGACGACCCTTATATCTCAGAGAAAATCCATCCCAAGAGGAATACGGTACCACAGAAGGGTTATTGGCCAACTGTTGGATGACTTCAGATAATGAGGATTCATTGACATAGCCTTGCTAAAGAGAGTGTAACCAAGTTGGAAGAGGCATAGAAATAACTAAAAGAGAAACATGGGCATCAAATGCGTGGAAAAGAGCATCCACCGCAGGATTGTCCTGACCCTTCTTATAGTCATAATCCTTGAGTTTGATAACCCATTTCTGTTGTGTTGGGTATGAGACCCATTGTTCTAGGAAATATTTCAAACTCTAGTGATCAGTCTTGATGCCGAAAGGATTCTCTAAGAGGGATGGCCACCACTTCTGTACTGTGTGCAAAATAGTCATCATTTCCTTCTCATATGTAGAGGTGGATAAATTATTTCCAGAATTACATTTGTCGGTGAAGGCAATGGGATGCTCATCTTAAAAGAGGACAACCCCAAGTTCATTGTCGTAAGCATCACTCTCAAGAGTGAAGAGCTTGGAAAAATAAGGCATCTGAAAAGTGCATCGGAATGAAATATCCAAGGGAGTAGTTGAGACTACTGAAGGTTGCATCTGAATGAAATGGAGCTGAGCAATGACACCATGTGAATTCGTCTTAAGGAGCTTTTCCATGTGATGGGAACTGATAATGCTGAGAGAACCTCGTTGTAAGCCATTGAATTTGTGTTTGTTCCCATTGACTGAAAATTGCATCCATAGTTCAGCAAAATCCCATAAGATGAGTCCAAGTGTGCGTAACCATTGAGTTCCCAAAATCACATCACATCCTCCTAGAGGCATGCCAAACATGTTAGAGTGCAAGTTATAATCTCCAATAAAGATACACACATTGTGGCACTTTCCTTTGTAAGGTAAGGTGCTCCCATTGGCAACCATGACTTTAAAGATGGAGCAAGGATGGACAAAACTATTAGCTTGTTTGGAAATATGAGGGTCAATGAAGTTATGGGTGCTACCAGAATCAATGAGTATTGTAAGAGGAATCTTCTTAAAGAAACCCTTGACTTGCATGGTTTGTGGGGCAGTGAATCTGACTAATGTGTGGAGAGATATCTTGGGTATTCATCATGAGAATGAGGGTCAATAGGTGGTTGTTGAATGTCAACCTGAGCGTCTACTGGATCCTAAGCAGCTTCACAAATTTCAAGTGCAGGTGGAGAATCCACATCCAAGAGAGAGAGGTTTTGCTCAACACATCTATGTCCCCGGGTGAATTTCTCGTGACTATTATAACAAATCCATTTTTCCCGACGTTCCCGCATCTCTGCTTCAGATAAATGCTTGATAGGAGTGGTTCTAGGAGCTGGCAGATTTTGGGTTCTTTGAAGAACCATAGTTCTGAATGGAACAAGAGTGGATTTGGAGCGTTGCTGAGCCCGGATCTTGTCCTTTGCTAGCTTAGCCAACCTAAGGGCTTCCATCATTGTGTGGGGGTAGAACATTTTAACCTCAGAGCGTATTGCATCCTTCAGACCATTGATAAAAAAACTAAGGTAGACTGCATCATGCAATCCCTCAGTGTGATTGGCGAGTTTCTCAAATTATGTCTGATACTCCCGCACAGTGCCAATTTGGCGAAGTTTGGTGAGTGCTCCTATGAATTCATCAAAAGCACTAGGACCAAATCGATGCAAGAGGAGTTGGGAAAAATCTGTCCAGTTTGGCTCGGCATGAGCCTTGATGTACCAACGGAACCAGTGAAGTGCTTCATGTTCCAAATGAAAGGATGCAAGGGGGACTTTATTGAAATCACAAGTGTTATGCAAACTAAAATATTGTTCTACCCTATAAATCCATCCAATCAGATCATCACCATTGAAGTGAGGAAAATCTAGCTTCGGCCCGCGGTAGTGGTTAAACAATGAGAACCAAGTGTTTGCAGAAGACTAAGGCTGGCGGTGGTTGTCCATGGGTGAATGCTGACAATTGAGGCCGAGAAATTTTTGATCTAGATCCTCAAGTTTGGACCTGATGGTGGCAAGTTCTTCCATTTGTTTATTTGCTCCGGTGCGGGTAACAACCATAAGTAGTTTTTTTTTTAAGGTAATGGGTAGAAAAACAAAAATGGAGAGGGTTTTAGAAAAGGAGATTTTTTATTTGGGAAAAATTTGGGAGGGTAATTGGGGTTTTTGACACTTTTTTAGGGACAAGAAGAAGAAAATGGGAATTTTAGAGGTGGGATGAAGGAATTGGAAAATGTGGTAGAGAGGGACAATGAAGCAGAAATTGAAAACAAACACCGTGGAAAAATTTGAAGGCGATTGGGTGAGAATCAGAGAAGTTATGACAAATTCTTAAAATTGACAAGTGTGAGATTTTGGCCTTGAGGAAGCAAAATTGGGGATAAGGGCCTCAATGAAGGAATATGCAAAATGGTAGCACGGGGGTGACAGTGAAATTTCAAGAAAAATGGAGCTAAATCAAGGAAGATATGGCTGAAAAATAGAAATTTATACTTTTTTTTTCTCTGAAGAACTGATCTGTGGCGGTGCTAGAAGCTGCGTTTTATCAACAGGAAATGGAGTAAATGATCTATGACAATTCTGAAATTATGCACGTTATCAACTGTAAATAGAGATGGACCCCAAGTATAATCGGCTTCCTATTGGTTCAAAGGTAGTCACTCGGCCACCAAGGTTGTCTCAGGCTTGAGTATTGGGGCAGTACCCCTCACTTCACGGTGCAGGTAAAACTGCTAACTGCTTGGAAAAAAATGACATCTCTTTGGTTATCCTCACGTATGGGAATCTAGTCAATCTGGTGGGGGTTGTTGCCATTTTCGTTTGGCAGGTCCTCTCAATGGCCAGCTACTTCGGGGTTCCTGTGGTACTCCTCACAATGAGTTTTAGGGCTATGACCAAGTACTTCCCATAGTTAAGCGGATAGGGTCTATTCCCAGATCTGAATGAAAAATACCACTACAAGAAGAAGAACTACTGTAACAATCATAGTGCCAGAAAAAATGTGGCATAAATTCCATCCAATGCTCAAAAACCTGTAATTAGAGCTAGGGTTTTGAGACGAAAACTTTTAAAATGAGCATAACCCAATCTATATTGCTCAGAATCGCTAGTATAGCATGTTACCGGAACTGGAACAACCACTCTTCTTATACCCATGAAATCGGAATAGAAATATGGGCACCCGGTCAAAAGATTTTCGCTTTGCAATTTCCGCGGCCGTCACTGAAATTCTGAAAAATTGTTGATCTTAAATCCATGATATATCCACTTTTAGAACTCCAAATGAGATGATTTTTTTTAAACTGCGTATTTTTGAAAGAGGAATTTAGATATGCAACCTATTTCTTCTGATTCTGTGCAAAAAGTTTCAGAAATTGATCTGAAAGTCGCCACCCAATTTTGTCCTCTTTTTTTTTTTGAAAAGAAATTTTTTTTCCCACTTGTGCCAAGGAAAGTGCTCTGATATCATATGTGGAGAACCTCTTGCAATAAACAATGAGATGCAAAAATATTGGACCACAAAATATATTTTATTGATCATGGGCCACTTCGGGGGGGCAACCTCCTTTGAGCAAGCTCAATACAAAATAACTATTTCGTGCTTTCAATAGCCTCAACACATACTTATATACTAAGTCTAATCTAAACAACTATTACTCCACATGAATGTGGGATAATGCAACCTATTAACTGGATGACTTAACAACTATTACTTACTCCCCATGAATGTGGGATAATACATCATACTAATCGGACGAATTACAAAGCATATGCGTCTGACAAAATATACCAACAAAATAAAGAGGGGGGTTGACACGGGTTCTTAACAGAGTTTTCGATTGCAGAAAGGTAGCTACGGAAAGACAACTCCAAAAGAAATTTTCTAGAAAAGTTAAAATGCAAATCTGCAATCTGCAATCCACAAAACGCAATTGCGAAAGGAATGGGTTCCCAAAAATTGCGGAAAGGTCGGTTCGAAAAGCTAATTGTGGAAAGTTCATTGTGGAAATTTAATTGTCCACAATCCACAATTTTGGGAAATTAATTGCGGAAGCTGAAATGAGAAAAGGCATTAGAGGAAATTTCAATTTAAAATGGGCCTTCCAAAAATAATACAATTTCTATGTCATCATGTATTAACCAATCAAAATGCTGTAAAATTCAAAAAGGGAGCACCTCTTAAACAATTTTTTAATATAAATTTGGGGATAGGTATGATAAAAAAAACTACTTTTTTTGTTCGTATTTTCGACATATCTCCATGTTTTTTCACTCAAATTTCGATTGGGAGAGCTTGTTGGATGGGGAATTAAATTCTGCATCCAACGAGTACCCACTTGGAATACTTTTGACGGGCCCCACTACCCTAAAAATAAGAAATACCTGAAAAAATGTGATGATGACATCATCATCACATTTTTTCAGGTATTTCTTGTTTTGGGGGTAGAGGGGGCCATCAAAAGTATGCCGAAAGGGTACTCATTGGATGCATAATTTAATTCCGCATCCAACGAGCTCTTTCGATTGAAATTTGAGTAAAAAAATAGGGAGATATGTCAAAAATACGAACAAAAAAGTAGTTTTTTCTTTTCTTCCTCCAAAATTAATATATATTATTTTAACTATTATTTTATTAATTTTTCTTAGGAGGCCCATTTTGAGTTGAAATTTCCTCTAATGTCAATGCAGAAAGGTCTGTTGCATAAATGCAACTATGGAAGGGCGTAATTGATAAATTAAACAAAGTTAAAAAAGTGACAAACAGAGAAGTAATTTCGAATTAGTGAAGAGTCACGATGAAGATATGTGACTGTTGGATTATGAGATACATTTGAGGGTATATAAACAATGTTTTAAACCTTCAAATAAGTGTCTCTATGCATTCAATTGGGAGAAAAATTGGCGTAGAGTATTCAGAGATCAAATTATCATATGAGGGCGGTTGGTAGGTGCTAGGGCATGCAACTAGCCTGCAAGGGGGGTGTGGCCTCCTTCCAGTGGTAGCTGGTAAATAGGGTGTCGTAGCATCCTTTAACTAGTAGCTGATAAACTAGGGGATTGTATCCTCCTTCTAGTAGTTGTTGGTGAATAGGGTGTTGTAGCATCCTTGTTTGTAGTAATAGGAAGAATCTATTTGTAAATATAATTTTGTAGTATAGAAAGAGTTGGTGGTTTTCCCAATTGGGATTCCACAATAATACTGTGTGTTATGTTTTATTGTTGATTTTGTTTCAAGTGATAAAAATTTAAATATATTGATTAATATTGATTCAACCCCCCCCCCCCCCCCCCCCCTCTCAGTATTGATTGATATTCCAACACATCTTTGCAACCACTATGAAATACGGTGTATACACTGCGATTAGTGATCCAACCATATAGACAGTTTTTAATTAGTGATCCAATTTGATAAGCATGTGACCCAATCAACAAAACCATTCACGTAACATCTTTGAGATTTGAGGTCTATTTTAGCTTGTTTTTGTCAGCAACGAACTCCTCCACAGTAGTGTCCATATGGATGATCTTTCGATCTGGTTTCCAAAAACAAAAAATGTGTTACAATGTTGGGTCAACTGTCAATTTTTTTTTGGTTTCCTCCTTTCCCCGTATGTGGTTACAATGTTGGGTGAGGATTGGTACTTCCAAGTAAAGTTGCTTCACGGCTCGGTGTTGACTAATGATCAAGGTTCATGTACGTTTATTCTTTGACAAAAGATAAAACAATGAGTCATGTGCATAAGTATATTCAATCACTTCAGTTATTAAGAGGTTATTTCTATATTTTCGATTAATTCCATAAAAATCAAATATAAGTTTATTTGGATTGTTTCATTTCAATGGAGGTGATTTCGATCCCATTTCTTATCGCTTGATTGTTTATACATTTATATGTAGTGCTCAAAGAGAGTATACTACTTGCTTCGGTTGAATTTGTGATCGGTAAGTGAAAATTTCAAGTTAATGACAGATCAAGATGCTACCAGACCGAGTGATCCCATAGAACCCAAGTGTCTACATTGGTATAAGAATATTTAGAAAACCTAATATCAATTAAGATAGGATTAGTGGTATTCAGTTAAATTCCTCAAGAATTGGTTATTAACTTAGTAATTGGGCATGGATTGAATAATTGTAGTCACATGAGTTTCATGCTTTGTCCAACCATGAGTTTTAATTGTAGTCGCATGGGTTTCTAGCTTTATCCAGGCCATGTCCAACCATGTCCAAGAGATCTCGGTAATCGTAATGTTATAAAAACCAAGAGATCTCGGTAATGGATTAATTAATTTATTTATGGTAGATTCTTGCCAACATATGTTGTGTGGGTATAACATCCAATAGATCATGGTAATGGTAACGGTATAGAATCCAAGAGATCATGGTAATGGCCAATTTCATTCATTTCTGGAAGATTCTTGTAAAGAGTACAGTAGTAACATTTATAAAGTTGAATGTAAACTAAAATTGAAGGCTTTGCACGTTATTGTATTTGTTTGATAATGTAATAATAGGGTTTTTATAATGTAATCTCTTTTTTGCTTCTCCAGACTTCCATCTGCGGGTTCTAAAGATTACATTGGAAGATTTGTCATTGTTTGGATCTAATGGAGCTTAACCGAGACTTCTTGAACAATCATTATGTAGAGAGAGTGAACAGTCATGTTACTTGTCATAATTATGTTCCAATGTTAGTAATGTATATATTTTTTACTTCTAGGTTTAAGTATGAGATGTGTTGAGGCTGTATCGTCCTATTGGTCGAGCGTGAGTGAGATAGTATACCGTCATCTTAACAAGAATGTTTAGATGATAAGAGTGTGTATTATACTTCAACTTTACAAGGTTCATATTGATAATTATGGTCAATTGTTGAATATTCATGGTATTGTCATTCTTAACTAAAGGTTATGAAGAAAATTGCCCTTATAGATAACATTTGTATTCACTTTGAGCAGCCATCCGTATACGTAACTTTGTTGTTTTTAATATTCAATAAAATTTTAGTAGTTAGTATATATTATCTAATAGATATTTAATGTGAAAAGAAAAATCATACACTTTGATCTGAAATATATATTTGTATAATTATTATTATTAATCAAACCAATTTTGAATGATTTTTACCATTTAATTTGAAAAATCATGCACTAGGATTTCGAAAATAAATTCAACACATCTCATACCTCTAGGTTTAAGTTATTACATTTAAGTTTATAGCATCGGAAATAATCATTATGCAGAGAGAACAAACTTGAAAACAAACTTGTTACTTGTTAGTGTTCCAGTGTTCGTAATGTATATATTTTCTATTATCAAGTCAAAATTTATGGTTGGACATATGTTTAGTTTCATGCCTTTGTAGTAAAATTTATAAGGGCATCCTATTGTATTTGTTTGAGAGTGAAATATATCTTTTTATTTTGTCTTTTATTTCAGATGATTTCCCTATCAAAAAACAATAATTATAATAAAATAATATTTTATTATAGTAAAATGATGAGCTAAAATTTAATCATAGCAATGTATTAAAAAAGAATACAATATTTAAGATTGAATATGTAATTTTTTTCTTTGCAAACCATATTATGCAATTTAATGTAATGTAAGTCATATTTAAGCAGATGGGCTTATATATCTTATAATTTTGGGATGGACTACCATTGTAATGTTCAGATTGATTTTATGGGCATCCTCCAAAATTCAAAATTAACAATTTAAAAAAAAATAATAAAAAATAGCTTAGTTAAAATATGATAATTAAAGTTCATGATAGTTGGAAAAAATAAATTTCAACTTCAACTATTAGATTATTAGATACAACTATTCGATTATTATATGCAACTATGAGCTTAACTCCATTCATAATACAACTCTTAGCTTATTTTCAACTCCAATCACGACTTTTACTTGAAGTGCAATTACTGATATATTAACTATAGATACAATTATTAGCTTAATTCACATGATTATGCAACTATTAGCTTAACTTAAACTCTAACCACAACTATATTGGATAACTATTAGATTAACTCTTAGATAACTATTAGGTTAAATCCAATTGTGATACAACTATTAAATTAAATTTAGATGAATATGTCAATTAAAAAGTGGTAATAAAAACTATTAGATGAACTGTAATTGTACTCCAATGACTCCGTCTCTTAGCTTGATAAGTCGACCTTCTTTGAACCATGCACCGCCCAATAAACTTTCCATTTGGCAGCATAGAATTATGAGAACAATCATTGAACACCCATAGACAACAAGTGAACATATTAGTAAAAAACATTTTTAAGGAAAAAAACAATATCAATGTGTCAAATATATTCATGTCGATGTTTTCCGAACATATTAATCTTATTAATATGGTTGTTGCTAGTTTTTTATTTTATATGTGGACATGGATTTTAAGTTTTTTTTTTTAATTTTATGAGTGGACATGATGTGTGTATTTTTTTAAGCGAACACATTATTATTATTTTATTAAATTTACTCTTTTAGCCCACATGCAATTATTATTATTTATGATTCATTTTGTAACATAATGTTATGTTACGTTACTTTATGTGACAACATCCCCTATATTGGGCTATAAAGCACCTCCGTACTCTTGATTCAATTATAATTATTAGATATTATGATCATATTCATGTTATATTATAGTAAATTATTAGAGGTAAGAACTTAGAAATTCATGTTCATAATAGTAAATTATTAACTCAAAATTATTTAGAAAAGAAAAAATTTCTTATTGTTCTAAATTACTTAGAAAAGAAAAAAATCATATTCTAGTAAATTAGAAAAACAGAAAGTGGAAAGAAAATAACCAACATAGATCCATCTTAAACCTGGATCTATCAAGCACCTAGAGGGATCCACTTGAGGTGTATTTTTTTTAACTCAAGAAAATATTAAGGTTTTGTTTTTTGTATAGGTTGACATGGATTTTATAAATGATATTTTATAGGTAGACATGGTTTTTGAAAATTAATTTTCATAAAAAATCATTATGAGTGGACACATTTTTTTTAATTATTTTTATTTTTGGTTATGTAATGTTACATTACCTTACTTTATGTGACATCTCCCCCATACTGAGTTGTAGAGCACCTAGCTCTCTGTGCAAAAATAGTTTGTATTAAATTAGAAAAACGTTAAAGTTATCATTAAGAATCTATGGGGTGAAAAAAAATGCTACCACATTAAGTTAAAACTCAGAAATACATTAAAACGATTATTAAAAATCCATGAGGCGAAGAAGAAAGTTATCACATTAAGCTAAAATTTTATGTTTTTCTAAATTATTTAGAAAAAAACATGCTTTAAATGCAATCAAATTTAGCAAGAAAGTATTTTGAAATCAACTTCAAATGGATAAAACCTGTGAGTTTTCTATTTAATAGGTCCACTAATTGTGTACCTATAATTAGATTTATCAAAGAAAGACAAAAATAAGCGAATCGTGAGTAGTTTTTTTTCTTTTTCAGGAGGAAAAAATCATGTCCTTGTTATTCTTATTAAGAATCAAAGGGCATCCGTCCAGCCGCCCCAGTAGTGGGTTACATTTCAAATATATACAGCTCAAATGGTCTGAGAAACACCTCGATTCGCTGCCAGGGGGAAAGGCGACACTAATAAGAAATTTCCCAACAGAAATACTGCCTCATCATAATGGAATCAGTCCCTTTAGCCACATCTACAGAGTACCAAAGGGATATGATCAGCAATCTAAAAGAGGCCGCTCCATGAGCAGCTAGTCAACAATCGAAAAGAGGAGTAAGATCCTCTGTCCAAGCTCAAAAGAGCTGAAAAGAGTCCTGTGAGATCAACTGATCCTCCAAAAATTCAAAGTAACAACCATGACCCTGAGCAAAGGTGAGAGCAGTTTTAGATAGTCGGTCAGCAATCCGATTGTGTTCTCGGTAGATGTGAATGTGAGACAGATCCTGAAAGTTGTTGGAAAGCTTTTTTGTCTCCTGACACCAGTGAAAGAGATCTGGTGGGGAGAGAGCAGTCAATCCCTTAGCCCAATTGACAATGAATTGAGAGTCACCGAATATATGGGAAAGGGGGAGCCCCATCATTTGGGAGGAAAGCAGAAGAGCCCAAAGGCCCATTAATTATGCTTTAGTATTCATGCCATATCCTACCCCCAGTGCGAACTCGTAATGGTGTGTCTCATTCAAGTGTATGCTGAAGCCAACACCCGCTGTCTTTTTAACAGAAGCACCATCAAAAAATCCGCAAGGAAAATACAAACAGGGAGGATCCCCTATTTTCCTGTGTCTTTTAACTTTGATAGGCCGATAGGAGTAAGTCTGGACTTGATGTGTGATAAGCTGTACTATACAGAGCACACTCCTTTTATTTCCTTCAAAGATGGCCAAATTACGTGCTTTCTAGATATTCCATAACATATGAAATGGAACAGACCAAAAGGATGTATGTTTCTTATAAATGCCAACCCAGTTTCTAGTGAAAGTGGATGGAATATCCACGCGAGAGGGACAAGGAATCTGAAATTGTTCACATATGGTCTCCAGAACAGTTTTCCAAATAACACAGTCATTAAATAAATGAGCAACTGTCTCCTCATCAAAGTTGCACAAGACACAGATACCTGGACTTGTCCAACCCCTTTTCTGGAGATTATCCCAGGTCGTGAGTTTGTTCCAAAAAACCAGCCAAGTGAAACAACCGATCTTATGAGGGAGGGCACTTCACCAAATAAATGAGTTCATGCAATTAACAGCCTGTGGAGAGAAATGTTTTACAATACAATCATATGCCATCTTTGCTGTTAAGGAGCCATCATTTTTATTAAAGTCCCATACCAGGGATTCTGCTTGTGTGGCGAGGTGGATTCCACTCTGTGCTAACCCAGCGGTGTAAGAATCCCACGCATCTTTCCAATCCCCAGCAATACCTAATTATTCTGTAGTATACCAATAGTGCTGAGAGTCAGGTAAGATGTTATGTGCCCGAGAGAGAGTTCAAATGTCCAGATCCTCTAGGAAGGACCTCAGCTCAGCGGGGAGGGAATAAGGAGAAGAGTTCCCAGCAATCAGGTCGACACCAATCCATATGTCGTTACCATTACCAACTTGCCAGGCTAAATGGCCTCCCTGCCATGGCAAAGTCTTTTGAAGCCCCTCCAAATTATAGAGACCCTTTTTGTATTGAATCTCTTTTGCCGAAGCCATGTTGCCACTGAATGATTATGCAAATATTGTGTAGTGATGATACGATTCCAAAGCCCGTCTTTCTTCAGTACCAACCAGAGATTATTAAGACGCAGAGAGATACTAAACCAATGTAAATTTTTTTTCCCCCAACCTTGGTAATCTTTTGGCCAAGAGATGCTCTGCCAGCTAGCTAAATGAAATTTTCAATGAGTCTCAGAGGATCCCCAAAGGAAGGCAAACATCATGCTCCTGAGCTTATGTAAAATAGACATGGGTATAGGTACCAAACCCAGCCAATATAATGGTAAGCTGGAGAGTATAGATTGGACAAGAATCAACCTACCTCGAAGGGATAGGAGCTTGTAGGTCCAATTGCATATTCTCCTTTCAAATATCTGGATCAGCCAGTGCCAATCATGAACCCTGTATCCAAGAGGCTTGAGAAAGTAGCTGAGTTACTTAAACCCTGTGTGGATCGGCTCCATTGGATAAGGAAGGCTCCTAGCAATGTTCATAAGACTGGCATCATCAATATTATTGTAAAGAAAGCAAGATTTATCGTGAGTAGTTAAACCATAGCAACGCGTTTTTGTGTTTAGATATGTAGATAAAACATAATAGAAATTTTGAATGAATTTGCAATATGCTATTGACCTTGTTTCCTAAAGTTGTGATGTATTCATTCAATGTTATTGTTTACTTGTTACATCTAAAGTAACGAATTACACCTTAAAAAATTGGATCTCTCTCCGTACTTGATAAATCACCATTTAAAATGGATCTATGCTAATTTAATACATACAATACATAATTATTAAATATTATAATAGTTTATTATATAATATAACACAACATTACTAATAATTTACTATATAATATAACATTGAGTTTTAGTGTAATATGTGACATTGTTTTAAATGATTTACATTTCTTTTTTAAGATAGGTGAAATAGACTAAAATAAGTCTAAGTAGACATTACCTATCATCATTATCTAAAATTATAATATAATAACGTTTGTCTTTAATTTTAATATCATTATATAATTTTCTTAAAATTCTAATAGTATAATATAATATAATTACGTCGATACGCGTATATATCTTAGAATTGTGGGGTTGATTACCATCTATGATTTTCATCTATAGGAGAGAATGAGACAAGTGTAATGTCCATATTGATTCTATGGGTGTCATACAAGATTAAATGAGAATGGGACAAGTGTACTGTCGAGATTGATTCTATGAGCGTCATCCAAAATTAATAATTAACAATTTAAAAAATAAAAAATAGCTTAATTAACATGTGATAAGTACAATTAGTGATAGTTGTAAAAATTAAAATCAATCTTCAACTATTCGATTTTTAGATACAACTACGAGCTTAACTCCATCTATTATTAGATACAACTATTAGCTTAACTTCAACTCTAATCATAGTTATATTGGATAACTATTAGATACAACTTTTAGCTTAACTCCAATGATTCTACAACTATTAGCTTAACTTTAGTTCTAATCATTTAAGGCTTAGTCCAACTGCATTTAGCATCTAGGAGTCTAGCTAATGTGCAGTCATGTAAGATTCGAACTCCTAATAAACTCCTCCAAAATCCTAATAAACTCCTATATCTCATAGCTGGGAATGTAACTAATATATAGTTAGTATTACATGTTTAGGTAATATTCCCTCATACCCAGAGCCCATAAACTACTCCCTCTAATCAATTCCTTCTCAAAATACTTTATAGGGATAGTAGACCTGTTTCTATTTCTATTATCATCGGTGTTTGGTTAATTCAATTCCCGAGCAACATACATGTGTTCAATAATGGGTTATTTGCAGCGACCCAACAATCGTATTTGAATTATTTTAGCGAAACCTACAACAATTATCATGTTTTCTGTTCGAGGTACCTCTACAACGACGTTGTTAAAGAATGCGAGACATATACCATGTATCGAGCTCAACCCCTTTACATTTCCCTCGAAAACATCGGCACTCTATTCAACATAGAACTGACCCTCATCACATCCTTGAGTAATCTGTTAGTTGTAAAGGATTATTCGAAGCCTCTTCCCCTAGATCAAGCATTCCTCATTCCAATTCAATGCAAATGTTCAAGCAATTTATGGCAGACAAACCTCACATACAATGGTTTAAAGATATCATCTCCTATAAACTTACATTAAGTAGTTGTGGCAGCTTCTATGTTTTGATATTAAAATACACTGATTGTCAAGCATATTTTATGGGATATTCAGTATTTATATTAATATTCAACATCTCAATCAAGCCAAGCAATATATTTACCATAAAGGCGTTCACTTAGGGAACCTCCAGACATGTGTTCATAAATTGCACTCATTACAATATCTTCATAGAGATACCAAGTTTTTATGATGGGAAATAGAAATAAGATCAACCTATTTACCATGTGGAACCACATAGATGAATTTTATTACACAACATACAATTATTTCTTTTGAGTGTCAAATGCCAACATATACAGATCAAAAAAATTGAATTATATTACATTGATTCACAATCTCATAATTGCCTCATTGAGGAACGGTTGAACTCCTTTGGAGAGCAACGATAGCACTTTTACTACTATACAATCTCCTTCCCCCAACTTAGAAAATAAAATTGATCCACATCCAAATTTCCCAGTCTTCACACTAAAGTTTTGAGTGGCTGCCATCATTTACTATTGAGAAAAGTGACTCGTCAGATTTGGAACCATAATCATTGAGTGACTTACGAAATATGGAATAACAGTATTAGGTAGTCTATGAAATATGGAATAAAAGTCTTAGGTAGTCCATGGTCTGTCATATCATCATATCACAATATTCATAAAATTCAAGTTATTTCATATCACCATATTCCAAAAATTTGAGTTACTTCCTGATGTTCATTTACATGACGTTTTGTCCTGGATTTCTTCCAATATGCAGCAATATACACCATCAATGTTAAATGTTAAATTTATCATGAAAGATGAGGGAATTTATTCCCATTACAACCTTAGTTTTCTATTTTCTTAGATTTGACAGAACCATACAAGCAATTATTTGTGATTGGTGATAAGTACCATAAAATTATTTGTTATTTATGTACTCATTTATCAATTACTATTATCTATTTATCAATCATCATATATTTTTTTTATATTCTTTTTTTTTATTTATATGCCATGAATTGTTAGTTACACAGATATATCTTAGAATTTTGGGGTGGACTACTGTTTTTGTTTTTTCATCTATGAACGAGAATGAGACAAGTGCATTGTCCAAATTCTATGGGCTCGATTATTAGATACAATTATTCAATTATTAGATACAACTATGAGCTTAATTCCATTGATGATACAACTATTAGCTTAAATTCAACTCCAATCATGACTTTTACTTGAACTACACGTCCTAATATGTTATTTTAAATTAACTATTAGGTACAACTATTAGTTTAACTTCAACTCTACTCACGGTTATATTCAATAACTATTGGATAAAACTATTAGCTTAACTCCAATGATTTTACAACTATTAGATTGACTTCAACTCTAATCGTGGTTATATTGGATAACTATTATATTAACTATTAGATAACTATTGTGTTAACTCCAATAGTGATACAACTATTAAATATAGCTATTATGTTAACTCCAATAATGATACAACTATTAAATTAAATTTAGATGAAGTGATAATAAAAAAATTATTAGTTGAACTTGTAGTTGTACTCCATTGACTCCATCGCTTAGCTTGACAAGTATACCTTCATTGCAGTGAAACCATGCACCACCCAATAAGCTTTCCATTTGGCAATGTAACATCATGAAAATAATAAGTTAGATAATGTGTTGGGAGGGTGATAAGCTCAATACAATCTGAAAATATGTATTAATAAATTGTTATAGATCTCAATATATCAAATATATACCTCTCAACATATTTCAAACATATTAATCTTATTAATATAATTGTTGCTAATATAATATAACATTAACATAAACATAAACATAAACTTCTATATCCTATAATATAATAGGATATAACCTAATAATTTAATACATAGAATAGAACATTACCAATGATTTACTATATAATAGCTTAATATGGAAGTTCTCTTTTTATCTGCGAGATGTAGACAAGTTGGTGGCGGGGTATGGTTAAGACGCCCCTAAGCTGAAAGGTCGCCGGTTCTAATCCCGTCGAATACCAAAAAATCCAACCATGTTAAGGGTTGGTGCAGTCCAGGCTGGGTGCGATACCTAGGTGATTTTGACGGCTTAGATGCCCCTGGTTCATGGTTACTTAGCCAATGGAAACCATGCTAGTCAGGGGGGTTCCACCACTTTGCCAACAAAAAAAAATATGAAAGTTCTCTTTTTCATCGTACTAGATAGTGAATTCTTACCTCTTCATTGTAGTGTAATAAGTTAATTATCTTAATAGTTTTTTTAGTAATGATAATTTATTAAAAGAATATAATATAAAATTTCAATTCTTCATTTATAATAATTCAACTATAATAATTATAATTTACCATAATAATTATAATTTTATTATATATATAAAAAAATATTTTATTATCAAACAACATAAATTTTTAGCTTATTAAGATACTTTATTTTTTTAAATGTAAAGGTGGTATTCTCTATATCCACGTAACAAAGCTAGGTGGGCCCATTTGAAGGGGGCTCACACTTCTCGACATATAGCATGCATAACCTCAAGGGCGTTCATGAGAATTGAACCCACCACTTCTCACAGAGAGGTGATTTAGTGATGGGTGCTCAACCAAATGAAATAACCCCAGAGCTATTTTAAACACCTTGTTACTAATTAAATAATTTATTTAAAAAAAAATTATCTTCTTCATAAAAGAAAACATGCATATTACTACATATGGTCTATTCCATGCCCTATAGAGATCGTCTCCATAGTGATGATGATGATGACGATGATGATGATGAATGGATGTCCATTGAGACCAAATTTGGTACATAGGACCTTAAGAGAAAATAAATTATTTGGTTTTGTTTTAAATTTTATACCTATGCTCAAAAAACTTAAAGAAAAAATTTCTAGCCTATCATAATTTTGAGAAGTTAGAAAGTTAGAAAAGTCAGTGTTGTAATATAGATTTTGAAACTGAGACCTAATGTAGGTGTAGCATCCTAAGAGAAAGTGTTTTTTGATCTTCAACTATCATAGTATGCAAATATGACAAATTATTTCAACTCACGGTGTTTTAGGAGTTGTATAACCTTTAATTTCACTATGAATCTCATGAACTAGTTAAAACAAATAGATCATTTCAAAGTTTTAAATTAATATCTCCTACTTTAGAGAGAGTCAAGGTTCTATTTCCACTAATTAAATCCTCTCAAAGTCTCATAAATCGATAGATTTCTTCGATATCCCTGTGGAAATTAAAGGAGTGGTCATCCATGATTATTAGTATCTTGGTCGATCAAAGCCCTATATTAGATAGAGGACCTATGAACCCATAGACCCTTAACAATTTGAAATACAAGCTAGAAAAAAGGATGAAAACATCGAGAAGATAAAAAAAATCTACATGAAAACACAAAACTTCAATGATGCTTTCACCTTCCATATACGAAACACCACTAGGAGGTGCGATGTATTGCATTCATCATTTGTACTTGATATCTTTCTTAGACTGTGTAGTCCTCCTAGGTTATCCATCCACATTAAGGAATCCTCCTCATCTTGAATATTGACATGAGATCACCTCAAAGCATTTGTGAAGGAAGTCCATTTGAGTGCCCACACATTAGTCAAACCTAAATCCAAATAAGTTTTCCACTATTGGTTCCATAGATCAAATTTTTCATCTACAACAATCTAAGAGAAAAAGTGAAAGTTTTTCCCTACAATAGGTTAATAAGCTCAGGAGGGAGAGACGCATCATCATCACATCCCATTAAAGAATAAAATCCAAGTCTGACCAATAACCCACTTGCGAAGTTAAATGCATTTTGATAACTAGGAAAGTAGTCCCCATGACTTTCCAATGAATAGACCAACCTTTAAATTTATTCAATTCTTCACACCTTATCTAATCTATGATCAAATCAGCTTCAACGTACATTTATTTAAAATAATATTTTTTCTAGATCCCATATTTTTTAATCATGTTCCACATGGATTTAGTAGCCAACAATCTGCCAAAAACATGTATATATTTCAACCCTCAACCCCCTTCACCTTTAGGCTTTGCTATGGAGCACTAGGAAATCTAGTGTAAACCCTAGATTTCCTTACCATGCCACAAAAAATTGAAACAGATATGATGGATCTCATATTCTTGACAACCTCTTTCAAGATGCGGGCCAAAGTATGCCAATAGATTATAATAGCCTCTAAAATATATTTGGTGAGTGTGAGCCTCCCTCCTCAGGAGAGCCATCTATTGTAATAGAAGTTGATTTTATTTTCCACTCGGGATATTAACCATTCCCAATCATGCTTTCAATAACCATTGGGCTTAAGTTTGAAGCCCAAATACTTCAAACCTTGATGAATATCACAAACATTGTACTAAAATGTCTCTTGCAAGGACTATTGTACTCCATCACCTACAAAATTGAAATAAAGTGTAGACTTATCGATATTTTCCTCCATCCCTATCGTTGAACAATAAATATCCAATATCTCCTCCAAATATTATTCTTTTGCAATTGATCCATTGGTGAGAAGGAGGATATTGTTTACAAATAGTAGATGGGTAACTTTTAATACCTTTACAAAATACATACCTTGGATTCCATAATGAGAATAATCCATCATTATATCTCTACATAAGTTTTCAACAACAAGAAGAAAAAGGTATGGTGACAGAGGATATCCTTAACAGATCCCCCTTGAATGATTAAAAAGTTTTAAGCTGTGTCATTAATTAAAACAAAAAATTACACAGAGGTAATACAACCCATAATCAAATTGACTAAAATCCCACCTATATCAAGACTAATCAAACATAGAACCAATAAGCCTTATCATAGGGTTTTGATAAATGCTAAGAGTTTTTTACCTTTATTGAATGAAGACATTCTTGAACCTCACCTACCACTTCATGGATCCGACGACCTTGCAAAAATCCAATTCACTCAAGAGAATATGCCTATGACAACAATGACTTCAATCAAGTGGCCGATACCATAGCAATAATCTTATATATTCCATCACATAAGGAGATAAGACTAAAATCACTAAAGCTTATGGTTTATCGAACTTCAGGATTAATGTAATAAAAGTGAAGTTAAAACAAGGTAAAATTTATCTAGAAACTCTAACCTCCTCCACAACTCGTGGTAAGTTCCCCCTAATGGGTCAAAAAACTAAGGAAACACTCATTTGTCCACACGTTTGAACCTGTGTTTTTATCTTTCTAGAAAGCTTTCATAATATGCCTTAATTCTTGTATAGTGACTAGATCAAATATACACTTAGAAATCTATGGTATGTTGGCCCTTTCAGGTTCTTTATATACCCCTAAGAAATGAATTACCCTCTCCTTGACCAAGTTCTTAAATCCTCTAATATTTTTCCCACTGAGATAGAGAAGCTCCCATATGGTGTTTTGACGTTTCATATGATTCACAAAATTATGAAATAAGTAGTGTTCTCATCTCCCAAGGACAACCACACAACTTTCTTCATACGCCAATCCTCCTCATGATCTTGAAGGAGGTTTGTCTGTGTAACATACCTAATACCCTTAATAGTATTTTGGGATAAGGGGTATAATTTTTTTCCTTGGAAACAAACCAGTATGTTAACCACATTGAACACCAAATAATTTTGTTTGAATTACTTTTCCATCTATTACACTTTCATATAGTTTTCCTTAGATTCTAGTTAGTAGTTCTATGATTAAATATTCTACTTAAATAATTCACCCTTGTATCATAACTTAATTATCATCGAACTCAGTCTAAGGCATAGAATCAATGCAATGCTTATATTTATCCTTTCAGGTATTTTAGGTTTATTTTCTTCTTTAAACCTAATAATCTATTTATTCTTTCACATATAAAGGTTCAAGATAATATAATTAACATTAACTATTCATGTAATTGTAACACCCCGGTTTTTGACCCCATGGTATTGAAATTGTACATGATGTATATATTGTATGTAAATCATGGCAAGGAGCTCAAGGCCAAGGCTCTGCCATCGATTTGGTGTTTTGTGTATAGGTGATCAAGGTTGATACCTATGGTTATAGTGCTAGTCAAGCACAATACATTTTGGAATATCATGTAAATCTGCAATTTAATAAAATACCACAACTAGCTATGCACTACAACGTGAAAGAGATGGGGGCATGGTTTCACAAGGAATTGGGAGAGGGAGTTATCCAAGCATATGCCAAGTGAGACATTGTGGGTCCAATCCTCACAAAACCATGTCTAATTAGCAGAAAAACCTTTGTTGATCTGTCATCCAGCTCACCCAGGAAGACTCAAGCTCAAAACAAATCCTTTTGGATAAAAATTCCGTGCCCACTCGCTGACGTTAAACAACTGCTAGTTGAATTAGCAGAATTTTTGTGGACCATCAGATCTGTGTCCCCACCAGATCAACGGTGGACTTTAAATTTGGTGAAGCATATTTCATAAAAATTCTGCATACATCAATAGTTTTCTAAACCATGCATCTTCACCTAGCGGAATTGCTGTGCGTCGTCAATCTATTTTGACAATCGATCTCAACCGCGGATCTATCAAAGTTACCTGTTCTTTAAGCTCGTCTACCATGTTCGTCCTCTGTGCTCAATCATTCAATTCTTCCAGAAGATCGGTTGAGGCAATTAATGCCTTGGGCAGTACGAGGTATGGAAGTTGGTTTCGTGACTGAGCCAGTATGCAGTCTGAGCAAGTTTCCAATCTACGGAAGTCACGTTCTTGCTTCTGAAGCAAGTAGGCACATGGATGCATGTCAGTCCAAATTTTCCCTCAGTCGGGGAAGGTTTTGTTTTTCCGTACTGTTCATTATTGATGACATTATGCATTGTTCACTCTCTTGAGTCGCGGAATGGGTGGTTCTGCAAGTATTTTCCTTTGCTGAGACCTTGGTTGATGGGTTACAGTGTTATATTGAACTGCAGAGTCGTCTGAAACCCTGTTTCTCTTTGTTATAGAGTGGAGCCTTGTTTTGTTGTGTCTCTTTGTAGTTTGCTAGGATGTGTACCCTGGTTTGGGTATGAAATGTATGCAAGAATTAGGAGTGGAAGAGACGTTGAATGGGCTTGATAAACCTAGTGCAGAGAGGAACCTCATGAAAACATAAGAGTGGTTAGTGAATCTTCACTGCATGCCCTGAAGAGCACTGGAAGTGAATGCATAGCCCGAGGGACTGTGTAGCAAAGAAGGAGATGCTTCCTTGTGTTGGGGATCAGGAAATGTGGATGCCAGGCCAGATAGATCTTGTGGAGGTGTCCCTAGCTCTTGAATGGGCCACTAGCTTAGTCATTCTTCCTTTCCACTGCCTTAGCAGCCTAATAAACGCAAACATATATTGGCTTAGCTGATAGCCTGATAAACCCAATTGTATATTAGCTTGGCTGATATCTTGATAAACCCAATTATATATTGGCTTGGCTGGGAAGCCTGATAAACCCAATAAAAAATTGGCTTGGCTGAGAAGCCTGATAAACCCAACTGGTAGTTGACTTGGCCGTGTGTTGTTGTGCATTTGGAAATGTGTGATCCTTGGCTAGACAACCTGATAAACCCAATTGTGAATGTTGGCTTGGCTAAATAGCCTAATAAACCTAGTAGTGATATGGATTGGTTGTGTATCCCAATAAACCCATCTTTTGGCTTGGATGGTCTTTAATGTGAATGTTGGCTTGACTGTGTTCAGTATGATAAACCCAACTGTGAATGCTAGCTTGGTTGAATAGCTTGTGAAACCTAGCAATGAGATGGCTTGGCTGAGTATCCTGTGAAACCCATCTGTTTGGCTTGTTTCCTGCATCCTGATAAACCCAACTGTGTGTTGGCTTGGTTGGACAGTCTGATAAACCCAATTAAAGGTTGGCTTGATTGGACAGTATGATAAACCCAACTGAAGGTTGGCTTGACTATGTGTGATATGATATGGATGTGTGTGAGTCTGTTGTTCCCTAGTTCCTTGTGGAATTCATGCCCAGCTCGGGGGTGGCAGTTGTGTTGAGAGTTTAATGAACACAAGTGGCCTATGGTTGGGTGGAACATTGCGGTGACATAGCTAGTTGCGGGACAACTTCATCTTCAAGATAAGTATTCTCTGTTATTCTTATTTATGCAATGTAGTTGCTTATGAATGAATTGAATATGATGAATGCTTGCTACCGGTTTCAGTAGAGTTTATTGTTATTAAATGTTCTTGCAATTGCCTATGTATATGCCTTGTATATTTCAATGCATTTTGCTTATGATCATGGAGGCTAGAATCCTGGTTATAGAGTTAGAAGGCATCTGACTTAAGCTTTTTCACACCCCAGGATCCACCTGCTGAAGGAGGAAGGCAAGAGGCGAAAGAGAGAAGTTGAACAAAGCAGAATTTTGGTTTTCCACACTCCGGGATCTGTCTGCGGAAGGTGGAATGCAGAAGATGGAAAAAGGAAAAAGAGAAGGCAGAATGTTTGCTTTTTGCACCCCGAAATCCTCCTACGGAAGGCAGAAGTCCGAAGCGGAAAAGGAGCTGGAAATTCCAAGGAAAAAGTGTGGTATCAGAGAGAGCAGTTGTAGTCCCGTTCCTCCCTTGTGGGCAGATGCAGAGGGAAGGATATGCTACAATAATCTTTAAAATATAGAGTCTTAACTCCCACCTTTATAAGATGTAACCACATTGCTTACAATGATGCTACTAACATACTAACCGTCCTCTATTTATGGGTTATTCATTGTTCTAAATCAAGACTTTCTTCTCAAGAATCCAAGTCTTTTCATTGAGAAAGTAATTATAATGTTAATATTTCTTAGTCAATTAAACCATAGTAATGCAAACAACTTATATTAAAACAAGACCATATACCAATTGTATCATGCTATTATCAACACGATAAGAATGACTCTTCATATAATTTTTTTGACATTATCTAATCATAATAATAATATAGCAATGGAATAGTTATTTTATAAATCCTTTAATGACGAGCTACTTTCATTCCCTTTATGAAATCTATGTATATTTTATTGCATACCTACTTACATAAAACAAGATGGTATTGGAATAAAATACATCATAATAAACTATGACATCTTCCTCTTTTCAAAGACATACCAATCCTATTTAAGAACAAGCTAAGATGTTGACACCACCATTCTTAGTAACCAATATAAGCTTCTAACCACATAATCAATAAAATAATAGTTCTTCAATACCATTAAAAATATAATCATTATTGCATAAAATAGTCACATGATTTACATCTAAATAATGTAATAACTCATTCTATATAGATTATAAACTTGATTATAGATTATAAACTTGATGAAGAAGAATAGAAAATGTACATTTCTTATCTCGTTAATATAGAATAATGCAACTTGGCCACTGAGAACTTGACTTCAACTTTCTACCCAAAAGTCTAGCTCTCTATTTGGTGTTCATTCCATCTACCCTTATCTAGTTAATATAGAATAATGCAACTTGACCAATGAGAACTTGACTTCAACTTTCTACCCAAAAGTCTAGCTCTCTATTTGGTGTTCATTCCATCTACCCAGAAACCACCCCCAAACTGAAAATTAATCTATTAAGATAGAAGAATTCATACTTTGCAGACATGCTTCCTACTTTCCCACTTAAGTAACATACTCTTTATATGTATTGTTTACTTAATTACTTATATTTTGTCAACTACTAATAGTTACATGAGCCTATAGTTATGCCCATCAAAGACTCTATCCAGGAAAAGGCCGGCTAATCCCAACATAATTATTTTTGAGCTTCGCTCCTCCATCAAAGCTCACGTTTTGAGATTGGATCATTGCGTATATATATGGTTGTTTTTCTCAATAGAGACACACAAAACACTGTTCAGGCATGCAAGATTAAAAAAAAAAAAAAAACGTTTTCATTCAGGCATGCAAGATTTAACTCATGTAAAACATTTTCAGTCAGGCATGCAACATTTAATCTAAAACTTAGCCACAACGTTTCATTCAGGCATGCAAGAAATATTAACGTTTAACGTTTGAGTGTGGGGTCAATTTCCAAGAGACACCAACTTCAATTGTAATTTCAGAATTCAAATATTAACATGTGAGCATGGGTTAAATTACAAGAAACACTTAACTTTTATTTTAGGGAAAACAATATTTAGCATGTTGCAGAGCATTTAATAGGGTTGCAACAGGTTTGATGATTGTTGGATCTTGATTTGCTTGAGATCCAACTGTTATCACACCTGCTGCTACCGCATTAAATGTTCTACAACATACTGAATATTGATTACCTTATTTTAGAGCTTAAACATAACGTTTAAGCATGAGATCAATTTCCAAAAAACACTTGGCTTTAATTTCATAGTTTAAACATAATATTTGAGCCTGAGGTCAATCTCCAATTGACGCCTAGCTTTAATTTCAATTTCAAAGGTTAAACATTAATGTTTGAGCATGGGGTCAATCTCCAAGAGATGCCCAGCTTTAATTTCAGAGTTTAAAGATAACTTTTGGGAGTGAGGTCAATCTCCAAGAGAAGCCCATCTTTAATTTTAATTTCAAAGTTTAAACATTAATGTTTCAGCATGGGTCAATCTCAAAGAGACACTCATCTTTATTTTCAATTTCAAAGCTTAAACATAACGTTTGAGCATGGGGTCAATCTCCAAGAGACGCCTAGGTTAATGAATGGCATAATTTAAAATTTTAACATGGTTCAACGTGAAAGTAGTTAAAGGAATATTTTGAGATTTTTGAGAACATTCATATATATGTGTATATGTTAAATGTATAGTATTAGGAGTCATTTTAATGAGATTTGTGTTGTATTAAGTCTAAAACTTATGTTGTATTAAGTTAAAAGATTTGTGTGTTATCAATTCTTCATGAGACTTGTGTTGTATCAAGTTTAGAACTTATGTTGTATTAAGTTCATATAACTTATGTTGTATTAAGTTAAGAGATTTGTGTGTTATCAATTCTGAAGCTTATGTTGTATAAGTTAAGAGACTAATTGTGATGTATCAAGTCTAGAACTTATGGTGTATTAAGTTCATATAACTTGTGTTGTATTAAACTAGGACCCTGTGTTGTATCAAGTCCTATTCATGAGAGTTGCATGTACTATGATCTTGTGTTGTATCAAGATCGGAACCTTGTGTTGTATCAAGGTTGGAGAATTGTGTTGTATCAAGTCCACAACTTATGTTGTATTAAGTTCATATAACTTGTGCTATATCAAGCTAGGACCTTTTGTTGTATCAAGTCATATTCATGAGAGATGCATGTACTATGATTTTGTGGTGTATCAAGGTTGGAGGCTTGTGTTGTATCAAGTCCAGAACTTATGTTGTAGTTCAGGAACTTATGTTGTATTAAGTTTTGGAGTCTTGTGTTGTATCAAGACCATATAGCTTGTGTTATATCAAGCTAAGACTTGTGGTGTATCAAGTCATGAGGCTATACTATGTGATGTATTACTAATCATGGTTATTCGAGATGGATAAAGCTATTAAGTCTCTTCTACAGACTGATCACCTCTAGAGTGAATTACTTTAGCATATAACTATATAGTCTAGGGTAATATATATGATCATCAGTATGTGTGACAATTATTCAGAGTATAATATGATATGATAGATAATTAAACATAGACCATGCAGTAAGAGAAAGAGATAAGCAATAAAGAGATTATGAGAGAAAGATAACTCAAAGTGAACTCAAGTTATAAAGCTTCAATCAAATATGAATGACTCAATCAATGCTTTAGTTAAAGCAACATTTTAACTATTATTGATCAACATTCAGTTAAGTAAAGGATATCTTAGTGTTCATCAATTAGTAAGATCCAATTAATAATGATTAACTACGTGATTAAATAAAGATGGACTAGTTAACTAAATTGTCTACGCTTTAGTTATACTAACAGAAGACACTTAAGTTACGAAAGTGTGTTGCATGCGACACTTGAGTTATTGCACTATGACACTTGTGTTAGTATGTTAACTAAGTGATCAGTATTCAATTAGAGATTGAGTTCACTCCATTGTCAGTTAACTATGAGTTAAATTCCATGATTGAAGGTATGGCACATTAGTTGTGCATGATGAATATTCAATGCATGGATTGATTATTCCATGAAGGCAATTCAAAATTGTAATGTATGAGTAGCTAATTCTCATGCAACCATTCACTAGGGTTTGCATGGCAGTCATTATGGCTTGTTATTAATATGCTAGTCTTATGGAAAGTTCAAACAGTTGTAACAGTGGATCTATCTTCTCTATTGCTCTATATTCTCTCTTATCAAGAAATATGCTTATGTTGTAAAATCCATTCTCTGCAATTTATCTATTATGCTCTAAAGAATTGCTAACATTTTTCATCCTCTCTATTATGTGGATTTTCCCCAGGTTACATCTTGTGTTGTGGATGAATTATTTTGTGTGATTAAATTGTTAATTGTTACAGGCCCTCAACATATTATCGATAAAAGTTTTAAAGTTTAAGAATCTCCATTATTGCTCAAAAAATCAACATGGTATAAGAGTGTAAGGCATGAAGGAGCTTCCCATGTAAACCAAATCCTACGTGATCTTGACGAGTTGACCAAAATCTTGGAGCTATGGCATCAATATTTATCCAACCAGAAGACCCACTTGACGGTACTTCCAACTTCAACACATGGAAGGCAAGGGTGTTAAGCATTCTTAAGGAGCATGATTGAGATGCATACGTGACCTCAATGAGTGAGGATTCTTTGTCCAATGCAGGGCAAATTCAAGAAAAATTCAATATGCACCATTCCCATCACTTTTCAGGAGATAAATTTCGTGGAGCATTTCTGATAAATCTATGAGGAATCAGACAAAATCGTTGAAAATCCACTTCCCAAATGGGTTGCTTTAGCTTATTTGAGAGCAGAGTTCAAAAATTCACAATTTTTTGAGAGATATGATCAGGTATTTGAAGATGAAATTATCAGAGTTCATGTTATGAACGCCTTTTTAAAAATAGACGAATCGGTTGAACAACCCAAGAAGTCGTGGTTTGGATATTATCCTTATTCAATGGATATTATGTATAATGAGAGCCTCGTAGAGTTGAGAACTCATCCGAATAAGAGGATGGTCGTTGGAAGAAATTTTTATTGAACACGAGCATTCACTCCAGGTTGTATGGGATCCAGTTTGTCCATGCAAAGATTTGCTACCTCCTACATGCACTCAAATTTTCAAAGATATCAAAACCGAGGGACTCTAGTAATCTCTACAAGGAAGCATAGATCAAGAAGGAACACACAAAACAATAAAATATAAGTACTTGCATTTTTTTATTATATGTTGTTTATATCGATATGATTTTGAATGTTTTCATTACAGTGACATATAGAGATTCGTATTCTTGAGATTATGAATTGTGAGCATATATGTTGATTGTCGTTCCTTTATTGACAAATAACAAAATTCCTATATATATGAATATAAAGCATGCATGATTGTTTCATAATATATGAATATAAAGTTGCAAGATTATTTCATAAGATATGAATATAGAGCTGCATGATTGATTCATGATATATGAATGTTGGGATGCATGAATGTTCATAAAGATATGAATATAGAGTTGCATGATTGATTAATGAGATATGAATGTAGGGTTGCATGATTCAAATAAATATATGAATATAAAGCTGCATGATTATTCATGATATATGAATGTTGTGCTACATGATCATTTGATTATGTCACGTCCCCACCCCTCATATTGAAGATGGAGAGTACATGACCAACACACTGCTTCTATCAAACAGGAAAAATAGCCCCCATGAACATAAAAACTTAATAAATAAAATGCATTAAACATTAATATATACACATATGCATAATGCATTCTACAGCGGAAGGTAAATTCATTCATTCAAGCATTCAACATGTTCATATTAATTCATAAAACCAATAGTTTGCAGAGATTAAGCACAATAATACTTATCTTGAAAGA
Organism: Pseudotsuga menziesii; assembly: GCA_001517045.1. Taxonomy (NCBI): domain Eukaryota; kingdom Viridiplantae; phylum Streptophyta; class Pinopsida; order Pinales; family Pinaceae; genus Pseudotsuga; species Pseudotsuga menziesii. Next base: position 29,926 of record LPNX011154706.1, on the reverse strand, counting down.
AGTTGGCCCACAACTAGCTAAGTCACTGCAATGTTCCATCCAACCATAGGCTAGTGTGCTTATTAATCTCTTAGCATCACTGCCACCCCCGAGCTGGGCATGATTTCACAAGGCACTAGGGAACAACAGGCTCACACATAGCCAAAACCATATGTTCACAGTCAATCCAACACACCGTTGGATTTCACATATTGTTAACGAAACAATCCAATAACATGGAGGGGTCCTTGGACTTACTCAGCCAAGCCAATCCATACATCAGACACACAGTCATCCAATTAACAAATGGTTCCTTGGGCTTACCTAGCCAATCCAACCTGCTAATCAAGCAAAGACAACCATCTCACAGATGGGTTCCTTGGAATTACTCAACCAAGCCACACTTTGCATCAAACACACAGTCAACCAATTAATCAAACACAGCCACACACAACTGTCGGATATGAACAAAATATTTCTGGGCAACCAAAACGAAATGGATGAGGGGAAAACAACCCTGCATGAGCAAATACATTTTCAGGAAACGTTCTTGGGCTTCCCAGAGGTAAAAATGGCCTAATCAAACCCTTAGATCGTGGATCTATTCTCCCATATGTTGGGCATTACCAGAAACAGAATTCACAACCACAAACGACCCAATAAAATAGGGAAAAAATCCCTCTGACGACAATTCGATTTTTAGAAACTTCTAGGGGTTTCACATGGGAAAAAAAGGACTCAACAACCACCCAAAAATTTCGGGTCTCTTCTCCAATTTTTCGGCAACCCAAAAACGAGTTTCCTAGCTTGGAGAAAATAGGAAAAATGCAGAAAAACATGAGGGAAGCTCCCAGCTTGCTCACAGTGGCAAAAACAACCTTCTTAAACCCCAAAATTGTGGCTACTTTCTTCCCATTCGCCCAACAACACAGAAAATGAATTTTGGGCATGGAGAAGTGAAGAAACAACATCAAATCGTGAGGGAGAGAGAGCTCGGTCACCTTCTTTCTGCATGAGAGAGACCAAACTCCATGAGGATGTGTGAGAAATGAAAGTCATAGGTGCATAATGGCTTGGGAATGCCTTCCCAAACTTTTACTTGCCCCACAAGTCAAAAACACCCTTTCCAAAAATGGGTGGTATTCCCAATTCGAAATTGATCTCCATACCTTTCCCATCCCAAGGAAATAACTTCCTCAACCAACTTAGAGATGATTGGGCACACAAGACAAAATGGGTATTTGACAACTTATGGGTTTTCCCTTGGCATTTGGCTTTTCCCCATTGTCCCAAAGGTTTGGATATTTCCCCCTCCCTATTTCTTGTGAAATCATGCTCCCATCTCTTTAACATTGTGGCGCATAGCTAGTTGTGGTATTTTTATTAATTTGCATTTTACATGATGTCTCCAAACACATCATGCCTTCCTAGCACATAAACTATCGGCATCGATTTTAATCTCTGAAACATAAAACAATAAATCCATGGTGGGACATTTTGTTTGAGCTCCACACCATGATTTAATACAATATTTACATCATATGCAATTTAATACCACGGGGTCAAAACCAGGGTGTTACAGATTATCATATGCTTTTATAAAATCAGATTTTGTTTTATTACAATTTGTATTCCTGTGATTATGAATGATGTTATGGTATGGACATGATTAAAACCATATGTTACAAGATTTCTATATATTGGTAAATCGAAAACTCATGTTAAGAAGAATAAGGGGTTGCATAAATATTCATGGGATCTAAATATAATACTAGTATAGAATTGCAAAACATTACATGAAATATGAATGAGGTCATGTCGAAACATTGATTTAATGTGTACATAACTATACGAACCGTTTCAAATACATTTAAGTATTCATGTGACTAAAATTCATGAGATATGGTTATACTGAAACATTGGTTAAAATGTTTTACATGTCAGTATGTGTTGTTTGTCATTTTATTGAAATGACAGGATTATGCAAGGTTACTAATAACTTGATTGAATTTGGCTTGTAGGGAAAAACTATATGCCCCGACTTACAAGTAGAAGTGACATTTATTGAATGAGGGGTAATTTCGATGGCTTATCTTTAAAGGGAGGAGGATGATGTGAAGCAAGAAGCTTCTAGTAGTAGATCGGGAGGTTCATATGTACTAAGAAGAAGTCAGAATAGAAGCTCTAATCCTATTCTAAGAGATGTAAAGACTCTTGAAGATAATTAAATTATCTTATTTACATTCATGTGTTAAGAAGAGATTCAAACATAGATAAGCATGAGCCTCCATGATGGAGGACTCATAATGATTCTCACATCCTAATGGTGATAGGGAGAAGCTAGATTCACTAGCTCCTAAAGAAACTAGTAAAAACTGGTTGATGTATCTTCTGTTAAGAGGAGACGTGCATGATCCTTATATTTAGAAGGAAGCAAAGAACTATATTCAAGAATCTTGTTATGATTCTTATGAGTAATGGTGTGGAAGTCACCAGACAAAGATTTTCCTCAGTGAAGGAAAATGTGAAGTAAAAGATCCAGAAGAGTTTCAGGATGATGGACTATAATTCCATGGCCACACATATGAAAATAAATCTGAAAGTTTATAATTCTTATTTCATATTTGGAGGATCTCAATTCACTTGAGATGTATTTGGTTAGTCACACGCCCCAGGATCGGTTATATGTTTTGCAGTCTGTACATAGACATGTACAAAGCATGTGTTGTGGTACCTACTTGGTACAAGTGTATATGAACTTAGATATGTCTCGATAAATGGAATAAATATTCAAAGATATATGAGATATGACTAGTATAGTGATCGATAAAATGTGTTTCTCTAGATAGAGCATGTTCAAAAATAGTAAATCTTTATGAGGTTTCTAGTCAGTTATATCTAAGACATGGTACATATCCATAGATGAGAAACATTGCCAGCATTATTACTAAGCCTCTATCTGGGACAAGCTTGTTATAGTACATAACAACTCCTCTAGTTGAAGAGGGAGTATTAATGTGTCTTCACAAGAGACAACATATAAAGTTCCCACCAGTTATTCATAGTACATGACTTAGGAAACCAGGGGTTGTGATACCATGTGGAGACATGGCCAAAGTCTCAGAGACTATTGATACTCAAGAAGAGTTATATTCTAGACTGTCAGAGAACAATTAAACCTCTCAGAGAGGTAGTTGGGGTGCTGCAGTATAAAGAGAAGAACGACTGAGAAAATGATTAGGCCTTGAATAACACCACATAGAATGAAAATATCACAAAGAACTTCTCCAGATAGCAAAATATTCAAGAAGTCAACAAATGTTGAAGAATGAAAGAAAATATGGGACTTTCTTTCTGCATGAATATTTTTTGTATAATGTTTTATATGATGGATTTAAAAGCCATGGTTTCCATTTTTGAGAGATAATATTCTGGATCGGATCCAGATGATTCTACTATGTGTAAGTAGTTGGTTGGTCTCTCATCAAACCTGATTTATTTTATGCTTACTAGTAAGCATATGTATGAGTACATTTTGAGGTACAATAGAATAAGCTCATTATTTTATTTGATACATGGTTGACCTATTATATGATTGTTCTATCCAACTATTGTTTTAGCCCAAGATAAACGATGTAAATTGTGGCTAGTACTACAAAATATAAGTATATTGTGGCTAGTACTACATATGAAATATGTATGTCAGAGAATATTATAGAAACAAATGTATTTTACAGATAGTACTACTTGTCGAGGAGTAGTGTATCTTGGGAAACTACCTACTAGGGTGAAAGACTTTAGCCTGCAGTTATTAGGTGTTAATAGTCAAGTTTTCCAAAAAACCCTATGTTTGTTATGATAAAACACAATGAGATGGAGTTTATTTTCTTCATCGGAGTCATGGTCATGTAAGAAAATATTTTAGTACATAGCTATTGATGAGAAGATTGCAAATTTGTAGAAATCTAGTGTGAGTGGCAAAGTTGAGATACTTCCGAGATAAGTTTGGTATGGTAGGAAATTCATGGCAAAGCAGAGAATGCCTCCCTCGTTGAGAGGTAGTGTTAAATGAACATCATAAGGAGGCATTCTCCTTGAGACTTGTGTTGTATCAAGTCCAGAACTTATGTTGTATTAAGTTCATATAACTTATATTGTATTAATTTAAGATACTTGTGTTGTATCAATTCTAGAACTTATGTTGTATTAAGTTAAGAGACTTGTATTGTATCAAGTCCAGAACTTATGTTGTATAAGTTCATATAGCTTGTGTTGTATCAATATAGGACCTTGTGTTGTATCAAATCCTATTCATGAGAGGTGATTGTACCATGATCTTGTGTTGTATTAAGATCATAACCTTGTGTTGTATCAAGGCCGTAAACTTGTGTTGTATCGAGTCCAGAACTTATGTTGTATCAAGTTCAGGAACTTATGTTGTATTAAGTTATGGAGCCTTGTGTTGTATCGATACCATATAGATTTTGTTGTATCAAGATATGACTTGTGTTATATCAAGTCATGAGGTTATACTATGTGATGTATTAATAATCATGGTCATTCGAGATGGATAAAGTTATTAAGTTTACTCTAGAGACTGATCACCTCTAGAGTGAATTACTTTAGCATTTGACTATATGGTTTTGGGTAATATATATCATCATCATTATGTGTGACAATTCTTATGAGTATAATATGATATGATAGATGATTAAACATATACCATGCAGTAAGAGAAAGAGATAAGCAATAAATAGATAATGAGAGAAAGCGAATTTGAAGTGAACTCAAGTTATAAAGATTCACTTAAATATGAATGTCTCAGTCAGTTATTTAGTTAAAGCGTCAATTGGACTATTAATGATCAACATTCAATTAAGTAAAGGAGAGTTCAATGTTCATCAATCAATAAGATTAAGTTAATAATGATTAACTATGTGATTAAAGAAAGATGGACTAGTTAACTAAAGTTTCTACACTTTAGCTAGACTAACAGAAGATACTTAAGTTAATCAAATGACGACATTTCAGTTAAGAAAGTGTGTTGCATGTGGCACTTGAGTTATTGCATTATGACACTTAGGTTATCCTGTTAACTAAGTGATCTCTATTCAATTAGAGATTGATTTCACTCCAATGTCAATTAAATTCCATGATTAAGGGTATGTTGCATTAGTTGTGCATGAAGAGTATTCAATGCATGGATGGATTATTCCATAAAGACAATTCGAAATTGTAATTTATGAGTGGCTAATTCTCATGCAACCATTCACTAGGGTTTGCATGGAATTCATTATGGCTTGTTATTAATATGCAAGGAATATGGAAAGTTAAAAAAATTGTAACAAGACATTTGTTCTCTATATCTCCATATTCTCTCTTATCAGACAATCTACTTATGTTGTAAAAGTCATTCACTGCAATCTATCTATTATACTCTGAAGAATTGCTGGGGTTTTTCATCCTCTCTATTATGAGGATTTTCCCCAGGGTGCATCTTGTATTGTGGATGAATTATTGTGTGTGATTGAATTGTTAATTGTTACATATCCTCAACATATCATTGATAAAAAATTGAAAGTTCAAGAATATCCATTATTACTCAAAACATTAACAATACAAACTCATTTAAAATGGAAGAAGATCAACTATTTAAAATGGAAGAGGATGAACTATCTCTTCTTTAACATGCAGGGGCAACAATGCCTAATCGTTTGGAAAGATTAAGAGAACATACCAATTAAAATCGATTCTTATAGAGAGATCCTTGCTCCATTTCTTGATCGGATTCCAAATCCTATGAACAAATAGATTCTTTATAACAAATAGATCTTCTAATAATAATAAAACATCTTTTAATAGTCTTCTTTATCTTTAACGTAACTAATTAACTTTAGTTAGCCTTTATCTAGTTAGCTTATATTTATCTAACTTGACTAATTGACTTAACTTAGTCAATGTTTAACTAATTATCCTAAGATGATTTATCTTAATTTCGATTTATCTAACTTAACTAGGTATCTTATCTTAGTTAACTTAATTTATTCAATATTTAAGGAATTAACTTATGGTATTTTATGTTTAACTTAACTTTTAGCTAATTTTAACTAGTTATCTTAACTTAGCTAACTTTTCAAGATAATTAACTTTAACTCAACTTACTTAACTTAATTAACTTGAGATAATAAATATCAACTTGACTCATTAACTTCCAGTATTTTTTCAGTATCCTTTGCTGAGACCAAGATATCCCCAACTAATAGCCTCAGCAATAACCTTGCAATAACTAATAGTTTGTTCGACATCCCCAACTAGGACTAACCATTAATGACAGTTATAAACTTAAGTGACCATCTAGGTTACATCATAGTTCCTTTCAATTTCTCATTCTACCGAGATGACACCCATCATCGAACTCATGGCTACCTAACCATTCAACTTCTCCCCCTAGTGGATTCCTGCCCCTATCATTTTAGTTACGTCAATTCTTTAGTCTCCTAAGTCAAAATTCATAATGCATCTTAGGAATTTACAATCATAATTACATATTTTTACCCATGGGGCCTCTGCCTTAAGCTCATTTCCATGAGTGGGTGTTGTAGGGAAAGTGTTCCTATGGCTAGGGTGAGGCCACCAATGTATTGGGGGTTACAGACTGACATATAAAGTTTTGCAAGTACAAATTTAAGAAAAATTTCAAGGGTTATGAGTGTATGTACCTTACAAACTGAAGGTTTATCCAATCCTTTCCTTGAGTCCTTCTCTTGTTCTCTAATCAAGGGACCTACAAAAAAACTTCAAACCTTCCTCAAACTAATTTGACTACATATAAAGCATTGATATTTAAAAGAACATGAAACCATAATCTCATAAACATCAACATATCATAAAAAACTGAGACATACATAGTGATTTTGAAAGGGAAGAATGTCAAATATTTATTAATCAATGAAATAAGTACAAAGTATACCTTCTCTTCATTCAAGACACCTCGTGAAACCTTTGATCAGGATCTCCTGCTTCTCTCCTCCAAGAATCCCAACCTCCAAACTTTGCAACAAGGGTATATGACAACTAGGGAATAGGTAGGTGAGGGGAATGAGAGTCCAAATCCTCTGAGCATAACAATACTGTAGGCTAAGTCCATTTCATGGTACCCTATTCCTCTCTTAAATAGAAAATGGAAGAGATAGGATCAAGGATGGAGTAGTTACAACCGAAGAGGTAGTTCCAAAACCGCCCAAACCACCCCAACTTCAAGATTTTTTAGAATTTTTGAGAATTTTTGAGGCACACGCTAGTGGAACAAAGTAAAGTCACATGTAAAACACTACTAGAACACTAACAACACATGTGTGCATGGTAAAAAACACTAGTGGACCATGTGCAAGGGGCATTTCTTTTGGGAAAATGCATTTTTTAGGGTTTTTCTAGGTGTTTTCAAGAGGTGATTTTGTCTAGAAACGTGTTCATTAGCTTCCTAAGTATCCAATGAACCAAGAAAGAGGTATGGGGATGCTACAGAAGTCCCATATATAGATCTTCCATGCACTGAATGTAGTTTGGGTGAGCGATAATGTATGAGGTTATAGATTAATATGATAGACAAAATAAATTATAAATAATGAATGGTTGGGTCATGGAGTCGAAGAAACTGGAGAAACCAAGATCTTATGCTCAAATGAAGGTAGCTGAAAGAAAGTAAAAAAAGGTCAAACAATTTTATCTCTGGTACATACGTGATCATGTACAAATGATCACCAGAAAGATACAATGTGGATACAATATGTGTATAATTGATGTAACTATCATGGTCACACAATATGTAAAAAGGCGCCATGTAAAATCTAGAGGAGTCATGGCCACAAATGAACAACATGGATCCATGCTCAATAATTGATCATAGCCACAAGAACGCAAAGTGGATATATATCTTAACAAATTTCATATGAGGTGTGACAAGGTCTTGCGCAACTCAGGAAGTAGCAAAATATGGTGATGCTGTCGGTGGCCAAAGGTCTTCAATCCAAACCACCCAAAGGTATGAATCCTAACCATGTGAATATAGGACGTGAATTTGAACATGGAGGAAACCGTTTGATTAATGGTCATTGATGAAAACCATTAACAAATGTGAGGGAAACTACCAATAATGAAAATGATCCCCAAGGTAACTAGTACATTATAACAAGTGTGAATAAATGGTATCGAAGTCGAACATCTAAAGAATTCATCGAGTAGGGAACAATAAGGTATTCTCACTACCCAATAAAGAGGGAAAATGCCACTGATGACTACAATCCCAAAGGTACTGTCATAAAATCTAAATCTCATTCCTAGAGCAAGATGAGTTTAAGTCAATAGGAAGAGATCCATTGGAAGGGGGGAATGTTATGGAGAGAAATTCCTATGGCTTGGGGTACCACAACAGAAAACTTGACTCCAGAAATAAATCCTTTCCAATATGCAATAGAAATTAAATGTCTAACACTAAAGGATCAGACCTCGTACCTTATTCCAGACAGTTGAAGTAGATCCCCGTTGAACTTTCCAACTTCAGCTTGAATTGATAAATTACTTCCTCAACAACAAGTAAACAATACAAGCATACTATATATCATGGTGTTAGATCTATTCTAGCATATATAATCAACAATGTATAAGCATTTGAAATCTTCCCATGGATAAAATATTCATTCAAACACACATTATTGGACAGGAAAAGATATTTATATTAATATAAATCAGAGATTACAATAGATACAACCTCTGTCGGCACGTCTGCGAATTGGATAAACTGAATCCCCCACTTGGGCCTCCACCACCTCAATCCTCCATCTCTCGATAGCAAGCTCACAAGAAAAAGGTAAGCTTGGGAAGAACACAAAATTGCTTCAAGGGAAAAAGGGATGCAGACTCAAGCATAAGTTCCGACAACAATGGACTATAGTTTCTTTGCTCTCAATTCTCTCATATGCCTTCAATGTACCATAGAGTTCCTTATATAGCTTTTCAAAGGGGTAATGAAAGGTCGAATCTGAGCGATCTCAAGGCATAGGGAAGGCCAGGAGTCAAGTGAGTCAGATCCATGTCTAGGAAAACTCCAAAAGGATTTGGATTTTGTACACATCCCGATGTACGCGGTTTTAGTGGTCAAACCCACGTATATACGCGATTAGAGGTTTAAAAGTCACGTATATCATTTTTCACATGTTTTTAGGGATGGTCAAGGAAACATCATAGGACAAAAAATGGTCCAAGGGATCTAAGGAGTCTGCAACGGGACAGGGGAAGGCCATACAAAGTGTGATTCACCTGGAGTGGTGAAATCAGCTACAATAGGGAATTAAGGTATCCTCAATCATCCAATATGAGGAAAATCAAAGGATGATTTGATTTGGAACCGGGATAAAGTTTTGCAACAAGGATCATCGAACACTTGATGTAATGAATCGATACCGAGGAGTGGATGACATATAAAGTCAAGGAAACTACAGAATTGCTGACACAAGATTTATCCTTGAACAATGAGCATGACACAATAGTGACTCAGGAAACATTAGACACAAAGTAACCAAACAATACAACTATGTAATGTAGGAGACATTGAAATATTCTTCGTATGATTGGAAGAGTAACCAACTGGAAGAGTAATAACTCTGAGATCGGGCTTAAACCTAAGGGACAAAACTAGAACCCAAGTATTGATAGACTCAAAACTGTTGCTTTTTTTAAGGATGAAAAGACTTTCTACCATGATATAAAAAGACTATTGGAACATATTTCTCATCTAGACCTTGTTTAATAATCTTTTCATAAGGTTCCAAGTGTTTAGTGTAAGTTGTTCCGAGTCTAGTGTTTTAGATCCTAGTTTGTCCACATTTGACCCACTTAGACTAATGGTTATGCCATAAAACCTTGTTTTTCCACTTTTGGTCTCCTTTCCATCATTCAGGGAGTCAATTTTCCCCTTTATGCTTCATTTATGAGGTTTTTAATGAATTTTTGTGTTTTAAGGAGTTGGAGTGTGCTCTCTTGAGGATTTGGTCAATTTGCTCATTAACGGTCCAAAACCAAGCCACTAAACCACCTTTAGTTCCATAATGATGGTTCCTTTAACACTTTTTGAATAGCCTAACCACTTTTTGGTCCATCTAGGTTCATTTCAACTCATTATGGCCACTACTTGGAGTTACACTTGGCACAATGTGATATACTGGGGGAATTAGTCAAGATAAGCCAACATTAATGTGAGATACTCAACTCACCACTAAGCCTCTTGATTTTTTATCTTGAGAGAATCTATATATTGTAATCATGTTAATGAATAATATTAGAGTGGAAAAATTCCCACTGGAGTGATTTTCCTCTAGTGTTCTATCCAATATTTATTCTCTATTCTTGTTATCTCTTTGTGGAAATAATTATAAGTGATATTGTTTTCGCTATCTATATCTAGGATGAAATGTAACATGAATCATAACTTTTTTGTGTTGTTTTGCATTCCAAAATCTTACAAAGACATTTGAACAGACTTCCATCCACTTACTCTTTTTAAAAACCCTTCTTGTATAATTTTAACGAGTCCAAGAAATAAAACTTGAGACCTTATTCATTTTTAAGAAAGCTCAAAGAAGAGAGAAGAATGCGTGATGAAGAATTGATCCACGGATGCTCGATAGTGTTTTCACAATTTTAGAGTCTGAAAATGCCAAAGAAGATTCTAGGGGGGGAATTTTCCGTGAAGTTAGTCTCCAAATTATGAAATTTTATAAAACAATATAGAGGAGAACTCTCTTAGATTAGGATAACTAAAGTATTCCTTTTTCATAGTTAGTTAGAGGGGTATGAAAAAGGGTTAAACTATCACCATACTGATGCTCCTTCAATAACAAGCATAATGCTTTAGTTTAATGATTTTGAAGGAAAGCAAGGTCACTCGCGTTGTTCCATTGATTTGCGAGTATGGGGAAACAAACAATAAACTTAATGCCTTTTCCTAAAATGTTAACTAGCATGAGAATATCACAAAGAACGCTCAAAATATTTTTCATGTTTTAAACCAGAGCATGAAAAAGAAAAATTCATCTCAAAAAGCCTTAGTTTTCATAAGTTTAGTCTCCTAGGCACGAAAAAGGGATAAAACTATACCTCAGAATAGTCTTCTAGCCATACTAAACTATAGTATTCATTTTTCGTAAGTAATCCACATGGTCCAGAAAATGGTTAAACCTATACCAATGTGGATGATCCTTCAACTCCCTTAATGAATTTTACAGAAAAAACGAACTCAAAAATCTTGTTATATTTAAGGAGTTTAACAAGAGCTTAAAAACAACTCCATATACCTTTCCCATAAATTTTTAACGCTCCCAGAAAATTCAACTCGTGCCCTCTTTACTTTTTTTAACGAGCTCAAAGGAAAGATGGAAGAATGATCTTAATGTGAGGAAATAAGTGTCAGAGGCATGCAAAACTAGTTCCAAGAGAAAGGAACATGAGAAAGATAAGTATAATCGGGGAGCATCTCCTCCATATAAGTGGTATTGAGTTTCCATAGAAAAAATATACAAGGATAAGCGATGATGAGAGAAGAGATGAGGGATTACATAATGAGCTAAAAGCGTGGAATCCAACATCAGGATCATAAGTACAAGTAGAGTGTCTACAAATGTGGTTACAACTTAAACAATAAAGAGGGACCAGTAAATTGCCACGAATCCAACTTAGAATCCTATCTCCAAGAAACAACAGTACCAAGACCATATTCAAAAGAAGAGATCCGATATAGATCACTTTGGTAGAAACATTTGCAACTTCACTATATTCAACAAAAGGCATAGTCAAGGCAAAGTTTGATCAAGGAAGACTCTATAGTGCCAAAGCTTGAGGATTTACAATCAATAAGATCGACCTTAAGAGGAAATATAAAGTTGACAGAGTTGATGGTGTCTGCAGAAACAAACTCAACATCACAAGAGTCAAAAAATATACAAGAAGAGTCAAACTCATCAAGATCACTAACCTGTTGCTCAATGGGAGAGTAGAAAGACTCAACAGTGCCAACGTATGAGGATCGATCATCAGAAAGATTAGACTCAAAAACCAAGTTAGGGCTAGACCTAATAATAATTGGGTCAACATCCAAAATAATGTCAGACTATATCATAAAATCTAGGAAGACTTCATCAGAAGGAAGTAGATCGTCCCAGGTGGAAAACATGTCTGAACATTCAATTGGATCAATAGGTTGGAGGGAGGGCTCCAATGTCCCCATTAGATAGATCACATGGTCAACTTCTAGGACTAATTCTGTTACTAGGAATGTTTCAATCAGTACGTACACAGTTTGTCCCCCTAGCCTGTATGGGGCATATCTAGAACAAAAAACCACAATGATGCATCCTTCTCCTAGATAATTGAATTACTTGAATGCTTAATATTTTCTTACCTTGATGATAGAGGTTGTCCTTGCCTTAAGGATCCTTTATGATCAAAATTACCTGCAAAGAGAATGAAGAGCAAGAAAAAATGGTGAAAGCAACAAGACAATCCAAATATCTATACTAATAGTCAAGGGAAAAAGTAATAAACAACTTATACTAGCACAAATCGTTTATGGAAAAGGAGAACATGTTTGTATTGATAATATAAATAGTGATAAGCTACAACCAAAGCCTCAATCTCACAATACTTTTGAAATCACTCTTACACACACACTACAAACTATGCAAATCTCACTCACAACCACACCCTTTTCGTCCTATACCAGATTTGATTCCAACAGCATAAAGGTGCTATCTTGGTTATTTTCCCTCTCCGCACATGGCCCATATATATTGCTTTTATAGACCAAACAAGGCTCAAATGGGTTGACATATTTTGGGAGGAAAATAGGGAATGATCCTTATGGGCTAGGAGCTATAGTTCCACCCAATCCAAGTAGTTGGGATCATCCTCCACGAGGAATTTCATCTAGAAGGTTCTCAAAACTTCATTTTTTTCCTTTTCAGCAGTGATTATGCTCTCTGCGTATGGGAAAGCGGAGCTGGTTCTCTTTTCCTTGACAGAAAAGGTGTCACCGATGCACTATGTCCAGAATGAAGCAAGCAGTCTATTGTGGAGATGATTGGAGAGTGAATAATAGTGAAGGTAAGGAAATTGGAGCATTATAGCATAAGGTATGTAATCCTGGAAGATTACAGCCATAGAGACATGAAGATACTAGCGGCTTATGGATAGCAGCAAACTAAATTTTGGTGTCTAGGAAAGATGAAGACTGAAGGTACATGATCAGGTGATCATGTCTTCTTTCTAATTTGGGAATTTGATGTAGGAGCATTAGATCTCCAATCCAAGTGAAAAATGTATGGTCAAACCTAAAGTTCTAAATCTTTACCCAAGGAGGGGTTAAATGTAAAAACTATTGTAAGATCTTATGTAAAAGTGTCTAGCTATTTAGTAAGCATAGATAGAGTATATGCTTAATTGTTAGGTGTCATTTAATAATGAACCATGTAACATATCACTGATATGAAGGGATGACTCGAGAGGTTATTTTCCTATTTATAGCTAGTAGTTGGATGAGTCATATATAGAGTTAAATGCGATTTTTTAAAATAGAAATGGTTACATTAGTTTAGGAACTAGTTGTTGGTATTTAGGAGTCTATTAAAAGAGCTGGGAAGCTCTATTTTTTGTATAAAATATCTAATTTTGTAAGCCACAGGAGAGGGTAGGATTTCAAAGGGAAAATGGCTATCGAAAGATGTATCAGGACATAGACAGGGGAGGATCAGGCCTTTGATTATACATGTGTAGTTTCATTGTTTTAATAAAAAGCATATTCATTATACTGTATGTTATTTGTTCTTTTACATTTGGTATGTGTAATGTGATTGAATAGTATTGGTGAATGATTGTAGATATGTGAATAGCTACATATTGTGCATGCAAGACCTGATATAAAGAATTGGATAGAATCATGGTTGTGTGATTCAAGTTCTCGGTTTACTGGCTGGGTAGAATCATAGTTTCTAGGATTTTAGTTGTTGGTAGAACTTGGGAATAACCTCTAGGGTTCCAAGTTTTGTAGAAAGTCTTCTAATAATTTGTGTGATTTGGAGAAATTGTGAACAGAGAACAGAGATCGAATGGAAATAATCTTTGTGTAGGTCGAAGGATAAATCAGAGCATGGCTCTGAGTATAAAGGGTGGCAAGTTAGAGTACATTCCTACACGCAGGATGTCTGTGTGTTTATCAAACAGTAGGTTGATGTGTTAAGAGAGATGACCATTAGACAGACGAAAAGAAGGGTCTTAGGTCATGAGGAAAGTAGTGAAGTTGGAATACAGAGATATGGAGAATTATGCGCAGAGGAAGAAAATGAAACCTTGAGTCAATGGTTCCTGTGCATTTTGGAACTGATCGAATGGTTAGGGAACATCAAAGATTGATTTGAATAGTCAAGAATCAACATGGAGGTAGGGTGGCAAGAGTTGAGTGGCATCACACTCAAGCTTGGAGTTTTTGGTCATAGGTAAGGTTTTATGTTATGCGAAGGGGCATTGAGAAGGTGTGGGTTAAGCACCTTATATGGTATTTTGATATACCATAGGACGTATGACGAAGTCACATGATTATTGGAAGAGCATCGAGGTGGAAGTATGTTACAACACTCTTGTAACAGTGTTTGAATTGTGAAGGTTGAGCCCTTGAGCCCGAGTAAGGGTAAGTTATAGCACTTTTGTTAATAGTTCTTAAGTTATGAGTATTAAGACTTGAGGCGAGTGGAGGTGTGAGCTTTAGGCGATGGGTTTGGTGATAAGAGACCAAGTTGCATCAAGGTGGCATATGAAGAGCCATTGAGTGCTTAAGAGAGTTTGGGGTGTGTTAAGACTGAAAGTACATGTGTTGGGAGCATGAACAGTTAAGGATAACTTTTAGGTGTGTAAGCATTATGTTTAGACTAGGATTTTAGGCCTTTCAAAGGGAAAATTTTGAGTGTTAAGAATAAGTCCAAATGATAAGCACATGATGAAGAATTTCGACAAGCTAAGGTTGGTGGAAAACCATAATATTTGGTGATAGAATTGAATTCAGCTAAGGAGTTAAGTTTAAAGGTAGAACCTTGAATGGTGGAGAGACCTTAGTTTTAGGAAAGAAGAGTGTGTAGAAAAGGGAAGTACACACTAGAGAGTGTTGGTCCTCAGGTCTGGGAAGGTCTTGTCCTGGACCTGCTATCAATTCTCCACCCCATACACCAACTAAAAAGGTGTGAAGTTCGTGGATGTCTTAACGGTAGTCCTGTAGGCCCATAACACGAAAAATAGTTGCAAATGCTAATTGGATTTGGCTCATCCTACTGTCCGTTGAAGCATTGTTTTTAATACTTTGTTGATGGCTTCAACCTGCCATTGGCCTGCGGGTATTAGGGTGTATATTTATCATGACAAAAACCTAGTTTGGCACTTATTTCCAACATCATCTTATTCTGAAAATGTGAACCATGACCGATCACCATGGCTTGAGGGTCTCCGAATCTGGAAATAATTTGGTTGAAAAGAAATAGGGAAACATTTTTTACGTCTTCGGCATATGTAGGCATAGCCTTAGCCCACTTTGTAAAGTAATCCATAGCTACAATGATGTAGCCATTCCCCTCAATTGAGGTATCCTTACAGTGCATGAAATCAATGCCCCATTTCACGAAAGGACCGACAATTATGATGGGATGAAAAGGAGCAGGCTGGGTGCGCTTTTTGGATGTAAAAAGCTGAAATGGAAGGAATTTTTTGACATCTTCCATACAATATTTGAAGATAGAGGTCCAAAAGTACCCAGTGTGTAAAATTTTATGGGAAATAGCCATCCGAGAAATATGACCACCATAAGCTCCAGAGTGACAATCATTTAAAACCACTACAACCTCTTCATGAGTTAAGCAGCGCTGCAAAATTGCATCAATAACACGATGATACAATGTTGTTGGGCCAGAAGAAGTACACAAGGAAGAAGCAGATGCACAAGAAAGAGGATGAAAAGTGTGCATGCGACAAGAGAAAAGCAGGCTAAGAAGGAATCGGCATAGATAAGATAAAAACATGCGTGCGATGAAGAAAGAGGCAGAAGGAAAACTGCGACGAGGATGCTGCAATGAGGAAGACAAATCTGAGTCAATGGAAGAGGAAGGTAGAGAAGTTAAGGCTGAAAAACAGAAGTCAAGGAAGACTACAGAAAGACGAGCCAACGGGAGGAGGAAGGATAGTTTTATGGCTATTTATGACTGATACAGATGAGCTAAAAGATGTTTCCACGGCTATTTAAGTCCGTGGTTAATGTCTTGCAGGTATTTTACGGCTAGGTATGGCCCGACATTGATGTAAACAAGAGATATTTTGGGTTGTTGAGTCTGTAATAACTAATATGTACTCAGTCGACCCTGCGTGGTCTTGTAAATATTATATATAGGAGGAACCCGACCTGTATAAGGGTTGGCTTGAGTTGTTCATTCAGTAGATCATTGATGTTCAATAGTTATGCAGTTCTTAGTTAATTTAGAGGAAGAGTGAGAGGAAGAAGACTCAGAGGAGAGTCTAGTAGAAGAAGAAGGCTGTTGATCCATGGATCTTGCAGCTGTGTGTGTAGACCACCAGTAGAATAGAAGATTCGATCTAGGCCGTGTTTGGATCAGTAGGAGTAGATAGAGAATAAACCAGAGAGCATGATAGGAAGAAGATTGAGTCAAATAGACATATATAAAGAACAGTTTTCATATTGCAGGCTGCAAGGTGCTATAAGCCATTCTCATGCCAGATGAAGAGCACCTTGGTGGTTTTTCCCAGATGGTCTTCCACATTATTTACTGTGTTATGTGGTTGAATGTGTTTAATGATGAATTTTTGCTTACTATGAATTATTTCAGTTACTGTCGAATGAATGTCGTAGTAGGAACAATGAATGGATGCATGAAGGATTAAGCAATGTTAGGATGTTATGTATGGATTTATGATTCAGTTGTTAAGCTAAGGCATGCGTCGCACGATGTCTATTGAGTATAAGAAATCAAATGCGTCACGCTATTGCAGCAGTTGTAGAGTCACTATGGTAAATTCATGTCATGCGCCAGTTGCGACTTATTGTTGCGCTGTCATCACGTAGCAGTAGACTCCACCCAGAAGCCTTTGTCGAGCACCTTGGACACATGCTAAGGGACTAGAATCTCTCGCCAACTACAGAAACATGGTTCTGGAAGTTACCCATAAAGATATCTTGGGTGAGACTGCGCCTGCTTTGTGGGTGTTTCCAATAGAGCTTGCTCTGTCGGGCTGATGTCTTGTTGGTATTATGTTGTTGTTGAACCGTGGGTCTAGAAAAGAAGAGAAAAGAGGCCAACAAATGGTTCCATTGCCGGGACCAACCATTTGATTCAAGGGACATGTTGTGGCATCCGACAAAGAATGAGATAGAGGACTGGCTGGAGTCCAAGACGCTAGCATTCACACAAGAAGAGAGCGCAGTATCTCAGTTGACTATAGAGAACTGGGTCAATCGGTACATATATTTTGATATCCACGAGATATTATTTGTAGAGTTTCCTATGGTGTTGTATGAATCGTTGTCAAGATTGGCAAGAAAGCAGACAAATTTCCAGAGACGAGAAACAGTCGAGTGGAATGATTAGTTGGTGCAAGAAATAACCAGTGTAAGTAACACAATCTCTAGAGCTATTGATTTTTGGGTTGACAGTATCTTACAAGGATATATTACTGAGTTCGAAGTAGAGGCTATAACCTCATATAGTGATGCTAAAAGAAAAATTTTCCAAGGACCTCGAAGAAGATATTTGTTATCTATCGGTACATGAATCAATATGCTCGTTTATGAGAAGGGTATCCTACAGTTGAGTAGTTGAGTCACGTACTATAGAGGAAGGCTATGTCGCAGACAACCTATCAAGAAAATGGGAAATGGTGAGTTGAGATGTTCCCAAGAAGTACAAATCCTGAACTCGAGACTAGATTCCAACGAAGTGGAAGGAGATTCAGATTTGGAAAGAGGAGAAAGACAGAGGAAGGTTGGTGAACTCCTAGTTTGTTCGAGGAAAGCAATCATGAACTTCAGTTGCAAGTATATGAAGGGTCTTGCGATGAATAGGAGGACTATATCCCGATATGAGAAGGAGCGGAAGACTCCGAAGAGTCTGACGGGACACCAAGGTGAGGACATAACTACATCACACTAGGAGCATCACCCGAGTTAGGGTCTAGAGCCTCGTCTCTTGAGAAAGTTGTTAATATTGATAGTTCTAGTACTGTGACTATCGCGCAAGAGGAAACAACCCCGTTAAACCCTTCATTGGATAACCATGATGCCAACTCAATGGCTGGAATGGATATTTGGTTACCCACATTCAATGGCAATGAAGTAGAGGATCTAGAGTAGCATTGGTTCATATGTGAAGTTGTTTGGATAGTTCATTTAGTTCATAATGCGGACCTAAAGAAAGCGCAGATGATCATGACTCTAAGGGGTCATGTGTTGGACTGGTTTATGAAGTATTGTGTAGTACTATTAGGAGCACTACAGAAAACCCTTGAGGAGATACGCGCTGCAATGATATCCAAGTTTAGAAAACCTAAATCGGAGTCGTAGTGCATCACTTGAGATCAAGGAGGTAAAGCAAGCACTGGAAGAAACAGTATGGGACATTGACCAATGATTTAAAACTTTGATGGCCAAAGTAATTTTCCAGATGTCGGTTGTTCAGCATAAGGAGTGGTTTATTGCTACGTTGTTGCCACACATCTGAGGGCCATTGATGCAACAAAATATTTAGTTGCAGACGAAAGCGATAGAATTGGAAATGAAGCTAGAATCCTCACCAATTCGTGATGGTTCCGAAGGAATAGTACGGATTCATTCGCAGTTAGCTAATCTAAACATATTGCTTCAGGACATCAAGAAGGGTAAGGAATCCCATGAAGACTTATGGTGCACAAAATGTAGAACAGACGGACACACTAAGGATAACTGTCCAACCTTCATGAATTATGTCTCATTTGGTGCACCAAACCTGTTAAATGGCCATGGACTACCATGGTGTCACATATGCTAGTCTAGAGGGAATTGCGACAAGGAGTGTTTATATTTGCAAAATATTGTGAGTACCCCATCGAACCTATTTTGTAAATTTTGCAAGTCAGTAGGGCATGAAGAGAAGGACTACAGATCATATCAACTCTTGAAGGAAAATACGGTGGACACTTACTTGATGAAGAATGATGGCCAGACTTAGGCTGACCCTGTGCAAACATCATATCAGCCTGCACAGTTCCCACCTAATCAGTATCAGAACCAGATCAGCCTCAGTATGCAACACAGTAGCCATACGCGCAACAGAATCACTATTAGCCGCAATATCAATAGAACCAGTATCCCACACAACAACCACACCTTTAGGGTAGGGTTGGTGGGAAATTTAGAGGAAGAGGAGGTGGAGGAGGATTTGGTAGAGAAAGAGGTCAGGTTACATGCTACAACTGTGGAAAGCTAATTCATTATGCCAAATATTATTTGGATCCTACAAAGACGTGCTCATATTGCAAGGGACGGGACCATAATGTGTAACAATTTCCGCAGTTGATTGCGAAGTGGCAAGCCAGGACCATCGCAAGTCCTACTCCTACGTAGAATCCAAATCAAAATCCAAATGCTAACGTAAATGTATAGATTATTGTTGTTGAACCACGAAATCCAAGCATTGCAGTTGTAACATGAGGAGGTGTTGCGACCGGCGCTAATTTGGAAATGATGCAAGAACAACTTCAGCCACAAGTACAACCAGTGACGTAGAAGAAGGTGTCGTTCGACATCCAAAAATGGAAACAAGTATTCACGGACATGTGACCAAAGTTTGTATATCCAAAAGAGCCTATGACTTCAGAAGAAGTTAGGGAGATGCTTGAAAAATTCCAACACATATTCCAAAAGAAGGTCCCACAAAAGGTTAGCAAGCTCAAGTCCCTTCTGTCAAGTTGCTTAGCGCTATTTCAAGATAAAGATGCCATTGAAGAAATACAAGCACTAATAGCAGAGACACCAGTAGAGCCACAACCTGAAAACAGGGTTCACCAGGTCTGAAAGAGATTCAAAACTGGTCATGAGTTAAGAATGACTGCGCAGATAGGAGATTATGACATGGACTATATCATTTTAGACCTAGGGTCTGATGTCAATATATTGACATGAAAAAATTGGGAAAGTATGTGGAAGACGCGCTTAGATTGGTCTCCTATCAAGCTGCGACTTGCCAATCAAGCGAAGGTACTCCCAATTGGTAGATTGAGTCAATTCCTTGTCAACATAGAAGGGTTGTGCACATTTGCAGACTTTGAAGTCTTTAACATTGTTGATGACACAAATCCATATCATGTGCTACTGGGTGTATATTGGGCCATATACAATCATACCATCATCAACTTCAAGAAAATGATGCTCTCATTCGAGGATAGTAAAATAGGGTAGTGTCTCCCATTGATCCATTGGAAGGAAAAAGATATGTTGAGCCTATCTATAATGATGGACAGTGTGACTATCTCGACTAGATCTATAATGTCATTGCCATGCAAGAAGATTACATCATTCCAACTACAGATGGGAACCTAAGCTGGAAGAGTGCTAGTTCTTGCACATCCAACTCAGTGGAAGCTTTAGAGAGCTGGAAAAATCAGTTACATGAGGTCTCTATGAGGAGATGCACAAGGATTACCAGGTCTGTGCGACAGGTGGAGACTAAGGATAGAGAGATAACCACCTATGAGGGATTACCTAACCTTGTGGCATTCCTCACTGAGTTTGAAGGTCTCGTCATAGAATCACAATGCTTGTCTGTGTTGGATCAAGTACTCAAGGCTATGCCTGCCAGATGGTGGGGTACGCACAAGCAGTTCATAACAGAATGGCTACAATGCAGAAGGTTGATGGAAGTCAGGTTCGGTGAAGAATTTTTCACTATAAGTCATAGGTACACAGGGTTATCGAGCCCTATGGAGCACATAAATCAGTATCGTACTGTATTTGCAGTATACCTGTGACAAGAATGGTTCGATCATTTCATTCACACATTAGAAATGACACCTAGAACCTGGTATGCGTCTATGGAGTTGCAACAAGGTACTCAAGACTGGGAAGAGATAACCAAACATTTTGTGCACACATTTGAGTTTTCTAATGAGCAACCTACAGTTGATGTTGCACTTCAAATACTCCAAGCCCAAATATTTGCTCAAGTCCTTGTCATAGAGTCAAATTCCCACCAGAACAGTGTGACCATCCAGTAGTGGATGTCCTGTTACAACCTAACTGGAGATCCAGACGATGACCTGACTAACATAAACATACCGGAGTCGAAAGGTACATGCGCAGTGGAGGGAAGTGACATTTCTAGTGACTAGTTCCTAAAATTGCTGAAAATCAAGAATGTAAGCATTCCAATATAGGGGATTATTGGGATGAAGAGACTGTCGCAAAGATCACATACTTGCTACATGAATATCAGGATCTATTCCCTACCAATTTTTCAGAGATGAAGGGAATAGTAGGAGATTTAGGGGAGATGAAAATACCCCTACGACCAAATGCTAAACCCAGTAGACAGCAACCATACAGAATGAACCCCAAATATAAGGAAAAGGTAAAGACAGAACTGGATCGGATGCTCGACGCAGGAATCATAGGACTTGTTGAGGAATCATAGTGGATCATCCCTATAGTGATCCAGGATAAGAAGAAAACAAGTGAATTCAGGATCTGTGTCGACTTAAGGAAGTTGAATGATGCATGCTTGCACGACCTATTCCCAATACCATTCACAGATGAAGTACTTGAAAATGTAGGAGGACAAGAGATATATTGATTCATTGATGGCTTCTCTGGCTATCATTAAGTCAAAATCACATAGAGGATCGCCACAAAATGAACTTCATCACAGAATGGGGATGCTATCAGTATACAGTAATGCCCTTTGGACTTAAGAATGCACCTGCTATTTTTTCTAGAATAGTAGTTTCTGCTTTTAAAGATTTTATACATAAATTTCTTGAAGTCTACTTTGATGATTGGACTGTGTTTGGTCTAGTAAGAGACCATATATAGAGTATGCACATGATGCTAGACCGTTGTCGCCAGTATCATATTGTGCTTAATTCTAAGAAATGTATTTTATGTGCACCATTGGGTATACTGTTGGGTCATGTCATATGTCGCGACGGTATTTTGGTCGACCCAGCAAAGATTGCAATTATGCTCGACTTACCCCTGCCTACATCAGTCACACAACTCAGATCGGTACTAGGACATACAGGCTACTATCAGAAGTTCTTCAGAGGATATGCAGCGATCACTGCACCTATGGAGAAATTGCTGAAGAAAGACACAAAGTTCCAATTGACAACAGAGTGCCAGGAAAGCTTGGATAAATTGAAGACTGCAATGGCCATTGCGCCAATACTTTTATTCCTAGAATGGAAGAAGGAGTTGCATGTGCATTTCAACGTGTCATATATCACGCTTGGCATAGTCCTGACACAACCAGGAGAGGGTGCGCTGGACCACCCTATTGCCTTCACAAGCAGGAAATTGTCAACAACAGAAAAGAACTACAAGACGACAAAAAGAGAAGGCCTGTCTATGGTCTATGCACTTCAGGAATTTCGACACTATTTGTTGGGTGGACATTTTTAGATGTAGACTGATCATTCAACGTTGAGATACCTATCCAACAAGCCAGTGTTGGGGGGATTATCTGTAGATGGCTTCTCCTATTTCAAGAATTTGATTTTAAGGTCATAGTCAAACCTGGTCAACTGAATGTAGGGCCAGACCACCTGTCAAGGATAGAAAGTGGTGAAGAGCCAACCAGCTTGGAAGATAATTTTCCTGACACACAACTATTTGCAGTCCACATGATGGAAGATCAGAACCATGATTTTAACGCCATCGGTCATTTTTTGAGCACGACATATGCACCGGAAGGAATGTCAACTAATCAAAAGAAACACTTGGTCATCAGAGCTACTGATTATACATTGATTGCTAGACACCTCTATAAACTGGGCACGGATGAAATATTGCGCTGTTGTGTATTTGAGCATGAATGATCTTGGTTTATGAGTGAAGCACATGCCGGTATCGCATGAGGACACTACACAGGGAAAGAAACCATGCGTAAGATATTGCAGGAAGGATTATGGTGGCCAACCATACACATGTATACTAAAAGCTTCTACAAACATTGTGATATTTTCCAAAGAACTAGAAATCCATCATGTCACGACGAGATTCCACTTGCACCACAGATAAACCTTCAAGCATTCGACAAGTGGGAAATTGATTTTGTTGGACCGATCATCCCACCAGGAAAGAGAACTGGAACATGCTACATTATCACTGCGACAGACTATTTAACCAGATGGGCTGAAGCCGCGCCTGTTAAGGATTGCACTGCTACGACTGCGACGTTATTTTTGTTTGAAAATGTGGTGACTAGATTTGGCTATCCAAAGATTCTCCTAAGTGACCAAGGTACGCATTTTGTTAACAAAGTGATTACTGAGCTTACTGTAGAATTCCAGATCCAACACAAGAAGACAACACCCTATCATTCTCAGGCATATGGAACGGTTAAAGCTTTCAACAAGATTTTGGAAAATGCATTGACCAAGGTATGCAACATGCGCCAAGATGATTGGGATCAAAAAGTTTCAGCTATGCTATGGGAATATCACACAACTTGCAAGCAACTGACAGGTAATACCCCATTCAGGTTGGTATATGGACAAGAAGTTGTTGTACCAATGGAGTACATTGTGCCAAGCCTATGGATTGCTGTGCTGACAGAGATGACTGACAGAGATGGCGTCGAGCAAAGGTTGTCGTAGCTCGTTCAGATGGAAGAGGAATTCTTCATCACAGGATATCATCAGACTGTGGATAAGCAAAGACAGAAAGCATGGCATGATTTCCATATCCAGTTTAAGCCATTTAAAGTCGGAGGACTTGTATTTCTAAATGACAACAAGTTTTTCAAACACCTGGGTAACCTAAAGACACATTGGCTTGGACCATATGTGATTGCACACATCACTGATGCAGGCGCAGTAAAGTTACAAAATCTCGATGGAACATATGTCACAGGAATGGTGAATGGAAGTCGCCCGAAGCTGTACTACAATGGTTGCGACATGCCTGGCTACAACTGCGTCATGGAAAAAAAAAAGATATCGCACGTCGGTGACATACGCATGTAGAAGCACAAGGAAAATTATATTGCGCAAGAAAAGGCAGAAAGCGTATGGAAAGGTGGCAATGACAGGCTATCTACAATCAAATATTTAAGAGAGGATATCCGAAAAAGATTGAGGCTGCTATGACAGCTAATAGCCATAAATCTAATGGGGTACGAGGAGAATGATGGTGTGATTTTTGGTCCTGTCAACCGTCCTGATTTAATGAAGGAGCACATCGACCAAGAAGCCCATGTGATCGTTTAGACATTTGAATGACGACTACAGGACATGCTAATGGTATAAGTATAAGGCTTTTCCTTCAAGAAATATTTTACGCACACACAGAGAGAGCCAAGAGAACCAGAGCTGAGCAATCATAGAGCCAAAAGTATGTCACTCAGTTAGCCAACACCCATGGTCATCGAGATCCCCAGTGACAGTGAGCTATCAAACGTAATCGTTATCATGGGTTGCCTGATTTTCAAAGAAGAAGTAGAGTCACCAGAGGTGCAACAACCAGAAACTGACTCGATGGCACGAACCTGGAAACAATCTGTCCCCTCGACCACACCTAGATCCCCACCTGCTCCTCAACCTACAGCTACCCCTGTTAATATTCCAACCCATGGTTTGTGCCGTGTGTAGAACCTAGTATAGATACCATCAACTGTAGCTATGCAGCCGATCAGAGAGCCGAGAAGGTCGATGAGAAAGAAGCAGCAAGACCGTCCAAACTACAAATGAAGCAAATGACTAGAAAGCAGAAGGATATGGCCGTCTTGGACACTACTGGGAAATCACCCATGGTAGAAGGCGCGCTGGAGGAAGACGCCATGGACGAAGAATCCCCACCATGCAGAGGCCCAAACACTGAGGAGGATGACGAAAACTCCCCCCACTATGTCCCACCAAGAAGAGATTATGCAGAGGAAGTGGTGCTTCTGAAGAAGACCAATACAACTTTGGTCATGCCATGGATCCTTGAGAACATCCCCATGCCCAAGAGCACAATATCGAAGATCCTAAAGTTGAGTTTCGAGGAATTCGACACACAATGGAAACCAAGGTTGAAAAGATATGACTGCATAATTCTCGATCAGACCGACATGACTGGAACTCAGATACTCGGACCAATGTAATGGGCTCAAGGAGTTGGCCACATAGGATTCATGAACCTACTATTTATGCTGCATTTCGGCCACAGTACATACGTCAACACATACGTGAGACGGCCTCTAGTCTGTTTCCATTGAGGATGGTTATGGCTCGATCGACCATACCCGGTTGACACCAACCTTATTGCTGTGATAATGGGTCTACCTAAGAAAGGGGGAAATCTCGCACCCTATCTGGCCCAGAAAAACACCACCAAGATGAAGTAGAAGCATAAGATTCAGCATGTAGATAGGGGTTTCCTAATTGGCCCCATTGAAGATGCCAGCGCACGGTTTTCTGTGTGGCTCCTCTCTTGTAAGTTGCTACACAAGATGAGGCCCAACCAATGTACTACGGGAACAATCAAGCTCGTAGAACTGTGCGCACTAGGTGAGATTTTCAATTGGTCGCAATATTTGTTGAATGAGCTGATATATGACTCCATGCAGGCCCAGGAAGAGCCCACCTACAAATTTCATTACTCCTAGCTGCTCATCTTGATATCCTTCACTCTGTGGGCCAACCCGCCAGACTATGTACAGATGGATGTCTCACTACCATGGCTTGGAGCAAGGTACCAGAACTTGTGGGACCAGAAGAAGCATACAGATCAACAGAAGGATAACAACATGGAGTTCTTTTTTCACGCGGAGGCAATGCATGATGTTGTCTGTCAATCTCACCGAATCCATCCTGTGATAGTGCACAGGTACGCATCCTTTATCAATTTTTAACTTGGTGCCCTGTTGCTGCCGTAACCTTTTCCCCGACTTCAGTTTTTCACTTAAATTATGGGACCCCTCCTTATCTTGATTTACTTGAATCTAAGGTTGAAATTTTGGCGTCTTTGAGTATCTTTGCTTTAAAGTTGAGCGTCCGTCTTGTTGGCTGGTTGCGTTCAGTTCAATGTGAGTCGTGAGATCGGTTTTAACACTTTTAAGAGTGTGAAGGTTTACCTTAGCGAAATTTTGGTTTTTGGCCTCATTTGAGCCTTAGCGCTGTTAATTCTTCCCTTTGGATCGGGCCTCTTTTGGAAGAAGTGGAGTCTTATATCACTCGCCGTTGCGGCTCTTAGACCAAAGTCTCCGTCCGATCCACTTCTCTCCGACGCCCGATTCGGGTTGTGAATCGCTTGCCCCAGAGTTCCGGTTCACCCGACGTTGGG
>LPNX011154692.1:90577-111725 GCA_001517045.1 Pseudotsuga menziesii | reverse complement strand
TGGATGCATAGCTAAATTTTGCATCCCATAACTACCCACACTGCATACTTTTGATCAACCCCACCCTATGAAAAATGAGAAATACATAAAAACATGTGTTACTTTTTAAGCAACACATTTTTTTTATGTATATCACATATTTTGTTGGGTGGGGTCCATCAAAAGTATGGAATGTTGGTGTAACACTTTTTTTTAATATATTTCTCGTCTTTTATTGGGTGGGGTCTCTTAAAAATTATGCAGAGGGGAAGTAACACGTTTTCGTTAATGTATCTCTCATTTTTAGTGGGGTGGGGTCCATTAAACATATGCAATGATGGTACTTGTTGGATGCAAAATTAATTATGCATCCAACTAGTGCTCCCGCTTGAAATTAGAGTAAAAGCACAAGTAGATATGTCGAAAATATGAATACTTTTTTTTTATGACCAATATGCCTAGTCAACCATTATGGTTGACACATTTTCTTGAAATTCTATTGGTTCTTGAATTCCATCTCTTCAAGAAATTATGGTTGGCTTTTTTTCTTATGAGGCCCATTTTAGACCTCAAAGATTCCCTAATGAGAAGTCTTTCCTTATGTGGATGAAGTATCCTCTAACCTTTTACCGCTTTCAACACATTTTAATCTTCATTTCTTCTTATAATGCCCATCCTTACCACATTTTAAGCTTAATTTCTTCAAAGATTCTCCCAAATATTTATACCTTCCCCCAAATTTGGATCTCCCCCTTGTAGATCTATTTTTCAAGTCCGTGGGACAACCTCTTAGTGATAAGGCATCAAAGCTATGTTTTTCCATGGATTTCCTCCTCATTTCCTTTGTTAACAAGGATGCAACTATGGCCTCAAACTTTAATGTAGACTAAGCATTACTAGTTAATGCTACAACAAGATTATCCCAAGAGTCTCATAGAGAACATAACAAGGTAATAGAATTTTCTTGTTTCTCCATCTTAATATCAATTGAGATTAGTTGACTTATTAGAGTATTAAACACATATAGATGTTTCGTCAAAGAGGAACCATCTTCCATCCATATATCATAAAATTTCTTTCGCAGAAACAAATTATTTGCTAGGGACTTTGACTAATACAAATTGCCTACCTTCTCCCACAACTTCTTTGAAGTTTCTTCTCGAGAGACATTCAATAGTATCATACTCCTCACCTAATCTTTGGGAGAAAGATGAATCATACTCCTCACCTTTCTATCCAACTCCCAATCATCTTTGACATAGTAGTAGGTTTTGTAGATGGATCCATGGCCACCCATTGATCCTTATCTACCATAAGATCCTCCATCTTCCATAGCTCAAAAATTTGTCCATTAAATTTTTTGATTTCCACTCTTGAACTTCTCGACATTTTTTCAATAAAAGAATGACCTCTATATAGCTCCCACTGAAACTATGTTTTTAATAGACCTAAGGACTCACCTAAACCCAGTCAAATACTAATTTGATATCAATGATCATTTTAAACTTGTTTAAGTGTAACAATTTATACAATTCTTAAACAAACAAAAAAAAGTAAGCAATGACATTTACACAAAATACACATAAATTTATCCTAGAAACCCGAAGAGAAAAACAAACTTAACTTATAGCTTCACCATTATGTTTGTTTATTTTTCTTATATTAATTCATCTCTTTACAATAAAATACATAAACATTCACCAACCTCTAGAACCATAATTCTCAAACCAAAATTAGATTACAATGAACCCAAAACTACAAATATAAAAATAAAAAATAACCAAATTTTTTAAACCCATGCCCCTCCCACCGAGGGGTAGGTTTCCCCCAACCTCTTGAAGTATTCAAGACTGGTTAAAAAAATAAATCGATCCAACCCTTGAACAAGATAACCATCATGATTGTATTGCATAACTACCATGATGCGCTTGGAAGTTGTCTTTTTCCATTTTAAAGCTGTGTTAAACTTCTTTTTCGGTAAGAAGTTTCTCGGGAAAAGAAGCCAAGAGAGAGTTTCTCATCGTTCTGATTAATTGGTCAGTCTCCCGTTGGAATTTCGTTATTGGTATCGTGTCATTGTCGAGTTCTGCATATTCATGTGGTCACTAACTTCAAAATGAAAAAGTGGAGACCGAACACGATATCGATTTGGTAGGTAAGGGAAGATTTGTGTCTGGCGAGCTTTTATGCATGAAAGTTGACGTCTACAAATTCATTTTTTCTAAAAGTGTGATAAAGTTTCGTTTCAGTATACTTATTTTTCTTACAACTTTAAAATGAAAAAGTTGAGACTGAGCACCATATGATTGGTAATGGAAGAGAGGTGTTTACTAATTTTATTATATGAAAATTGAGAAGTATAGAAATTAGATGGTGTGACACAATTTCGTATCAATATTTACATTGATATATTAAGTTGGTTAATGTTAAGAGTAGGTTAAAGTTTAGAATATTTGTATCTATTATCTTGCTAAAAAATAATCAATAATCATGGAAACTTATTCTATTTCTACAATAACAATTATGATAACTCAAAAACCCAAAAGCCTATGAAATACAAAAAAAAATGATTTTATACATTTTATTGAAGCCATACCGTACTGCTGCAAATTGAAGACACAGAAGGAGAAACATTATCATCATGGGCCATGAACCAGTTGGTTGGTGATGTGCTCGTGTGCTAATAATTGAATACGGGAGATGGTATCAAAACAGATGTCTGAATTTTGCGTTCCCTTGGAATCCGACCTGAGCGCCTGACATGAGTAAGCAGGAGAAAATGAGGTACACACCAGGTCAAGTGGTAGGCAAAGGCAACCCTTCAACTATCTCTAAACCAGTGCTGAGAAGGGGCCTTTGGTCACCAGAAGAAGATGAGAAACTCATTAATTACATTAGGAAAAACGGTAACCTGGGCGGCTGGGGTTATGTCGCCAAGCAGGCTGGTAAGTACCTATTTCTAGTGTTATTTCAATAATTTTCTTTACATTTTATTCAATTCGATCCAATTCTAAGTAACCCAATGCGTTCATCCAGGTCTAGATAGATGCGGAAAGAGCTGCAGGCTGAGATGGATTAACTACTTACGTCCTGGACTTAAACGCGGGCCATTTTCGTACCAAGAAGAGAGGTTGATTATAAACTTACAATCCATTTTCGGTAACAGGTTTTGTTTATCTTCAACATTACTCATCCTGTTCACTTCAATTTGTTTCTTTTCATGTTTCATTCCTGCCATAATGCCCTCTTAACATGGTTGATGGTTCTTAAAACTTCTATGAAAATTGTTGCATGAATAAGTGTATTTGCTTAAAAAGGAAATTTACATGGATGATTGTGTTAATGATAAACAATAGAATGCCGTATTTGGTAGGTGGTCTCTAATCGCTGCACAATTGCCGGGACGCACAGACAACGAGCTAAAGAATTACTGGAACTCTCGCATCAAGAAGAAGCTCGAGTTAAAACAAAACCTATCATGTTCATCCTCCAACTGCAATGCCGAAACCAAAGCTCAAATCCCCTCCGGATCTAAAACCAATTCAGTGTCTGTTCATGCTCATCATGTTTTTACGTCATCTCGGTCTTCCCAGCAGTGCATGGATGTTCTCCCTGAAGGATCTGAGCCACCTAATAACGCCTTCAATGTAGTAGCCAGCGGGGAAAATCTGTTGTGTGTACCGGGCGTAATGGATTTAAATCATATACAAATACAAGATCAAAGTGATCATGAGTTTCTAATTGATCCAGACTCCACTAACAACCAGCAGATTTGTTACCCCAACCTGTGGACTAATGTCACTTCTCTCCAAATCCATGAGAGCTTCTCTTGCCCTGCATCTTTTATATCTCCAAGCGTGCATGCAAACTCATCGACATGCGATCAATTAACAATAGAATCATGCAGGACTGCAGTAGCGCCTTGCTTTGCCGATTTCTCTACTGGCTCAACTGGAATCAACGTCCCCGCTCTTGTTGAAAGCGATTCGTCGAAAGAAAAATTAGAGATTGATGAAAATCATATAACGATCGGCTATTCAAATGCAACCGATAGCTTTCAAGTCGTCCATCCAAGAAAGTATACCAGTAGTGAGGCAGAGATTAGTATTCTGGAAAAATGTTTGAACTTGTATGAGGACACTACCCATCAGTCATACCCCGCACTTGATCCCCAAATCCAATTTAGCTGGCCCGCTGACATGTTTAGCGCAATTCACTCTGAGGAGGATAGCGAGGGTCATCTAAATTTAAGTTCTGATGTAAACTTGGGTGTCCCAACATATATTGATAATAGTACCAGGTTTAAGACCTTTGTGTTGCCTCATATCGAGGAAGCGATCAAGGCAAATCCTATTCCTACATTATTAGGACCAGGGACAGGAAATGGACAGTTGGAAACTGAGTGCAGGGGTGAAGCTGGCCAAGTTACAACTTGGGCGCATCACGATATGTACAATATCAATGATGTAGATCAAATTGATTTGACCTAAATCATGCGATCATTACTTATCGCGTTTGTAGTGAAGTCGAAGTCTGTACTAGTAGCATTTACTTTCCCTGTTTAATTGGGTTTGGTGAAGAGTTATAGATATAGAGCAGTCTTAATGTACAGAGTTAGAGGCATCCCAAATGAAGGTCGGCTCTGATTATATGCTACCCTATTGTATTTAATTACTCTTTCAATGTTATATGTAATAAAAAACAAAACATTATATCTTTAGTTTGAATTTTTATGGATGAATAGTTATGGAATGGTTGAGAGATAGTTAAATGTTTTCACACATTTTTTCTGTTATTTATTTATCAACTATTTGTTATTTTTTATATATCAACTAGCTTAATGAAATGAAAAAACATAGACCTTAATCTACCCTATATCTCAAATACTTCTATCAACATAATAAAAACTATATTTTATTGAAAAAATATAATAAAATCTTTACAATTCCTTTTTACACATAAAAAACAGACAATCAAAAGTCCTAATTTTCAAATATATATTGCACCTTCCTGAGATGAAACCAGATAAATAAAATGACTAAGAGGGGACTATATCTGAGAGAGTCCAGAAATAGAGAATTTTGAAATATGCTTGGAATAGAAAGTAGAATAGAAGCTTAAAAATTGTTCACATAAAGCTCAAAAGACAAAAGTCTGGAGCTGACCCTCTGAGCTGAGGATGGAATGACAATGCTTAAAATAAAGTAGATAACCCTCTTTCATAAGTAAAGTTGGTTTAGACAGCAAATCAGCTTCCTCATTAAATTTTCTAGACAAAAATATGGAGCTGCCCCTGTGAGGTAAGGATGGAATCAGTAATTACAATATTTAGAATAATGTAGATAACCCTCATTCATAAGTAAAGCTTGTTTAGACAGCAAAGCAGCTTATTCATTATATTTTCTAGAGACATGTAAAGTAATCTCTTCAAAATCTGCTTGCAAACATTTTAATGAAACTCACTTAATCACCCACCACATAATAAGTTGAGTTTAAAATATTTTGAATTACACATATACCAGACAGCCCCCACTCCAGAACTTGTACAATTATTCTGAGATACGCCATAGAAAAAACCCAACAGCTCAGTCATGGTCGAAAACAGGAGCGAGCCCTTGCCATTCTCACCTGACTGCTTCCGCTCTCTTCGAATATTTATTGGTAACTTTACCAAACCATATGAATAGGTATTCACTCAATCTGAAGAATCAACTCTGGGCATTCTCAATGTATGTCCAACGTTAGCCGAAAGACTTTTTCTTACGTTCGCTGCCAAAGACTAGACCAAAGGACCGCCACGCACCATTCTCGATTCCGCATACTTGTCGTAAACTGATGGAAAGTTTTTTTTAATACTACTTTGTGGTTCAATTATAAATATTAGTTTTAACGATGATAAAATATTATTTTAATTAATGATGAAGTACAAATTTTTTAATCTATACTAAAATGTAACGAATCTTTTGGAGAATTTTTTTTAATACTTTGTGGTTTAATCATAAATATTAGTTTTAATGATGATAGTATATTATTAACTAATGATGAAGTACAAACTTCTTATTAAGATAGTAGTTACTAAGGAAAAATAACATGACAACTAAGACTAACATGAGAACATGCCATGATGTTGATATTAACCAAACCTTTATCCAACATCATAATCAATTATGATTGTTTAAACAAAGATCATATGCATTCTTTTGTAGTCATAATATTTCTGATTGAGATAACTTACTCATCTTTGGAATAGCTAAAAAGTTAAATAAAGTTTCCATATAACATTATCCATTAAATCAAGTGAAAGCACATATTTACACATCTTTTGCTACATACTATAAGTAAAAGACATAGCTATTAAATATCCAATGTGATGAGTGTAAAGAGCCCATGATGCTAATGCAAGAACTATAGCTATGCGATCAAGGATAAAGGGCTCATGGCTCTTTATCAATATCCAATGCAACTAAATAGAAAGGAGAACTTCTTTAAGAGAAAGATCATGGTAAATCAAATTTCTTCAAAAAACAATCTCTTCAAGGTTTTATGTGTAAAACCTTTATCCAACATCATAATCAATTATTATTGTTTTAAAGAAGACCATATGCATTCTTTTGTAGTCATGATATTTCTGGTTGAGATAACTTGCTTATCTTTGGAATAGCTAAAAAGTTAAATAAAGTTTCCATATAACATTATCCATTAAATCAAGTGAAAGCACATATTTACACATCTTTTGCTACATATTATAAGTAAAAGACATAGCTATTAAATATCCAATGCGATGAGTGTAAAGAGCCCATGATGCTAATGCAAGAACTATAGCTATGCGAATAAGGATAGAGGGCTCATGGCTCTTTATCTATATCCAATGCAACTAAATAGAAAAGAGAGCTTCTTTAAAAGAAAGATCGTGGTATTTATTCCTAGTAAATCAAATTTCTTCAAATATCAATCTCTTCAAGATTTTATGTGTAATTCTAAAATCATACCTTTGGCTACTCTAAAACCGTCGAATATCTCATAACAAAAGAGTTAAATATATATAAAGAGATTAGAATGAAGGTATTCCTCTAAATGAATTCCACTCCTCCATTATCAATACTTATCAATCTTTAAACATAAAAGAAACCACAAAATAGAACAGGCCAACCTAGAAAGAGGCGTCACTATTTTTTATTAATAGAGACTAGATATCTCCACATCTTCATTAAAAAGTTACTCTCCTCATTTGCCATGGGAAAAATAGTCCCAGTACTATAAAGTTACTTCCCTCTTCCTTCGACACGATCAACGTATTACCCAAACTTACATCCTTCACCGTAGAATGACAATATGGGACTGTCGAGCTTATATCGATTGCAGATTCCTTCTGAGTCGGTCTCAATGTACTATTAGGCCCACGTCCTGTCTCGTTCTTCTGTTTCCTCGTTGTCGTTGGTCGTTCCTCTGCCCTTCAGCTGATGCATGACCATCACGCATCGGGCATGTGATGGATAAATTAGGAAACATGAATGTGACAGATGCCATCCATGAACATGCCACTGCCTTGCGCCCAAAAACAGGGTAGTCACATTTTCATTCATTAACTCTACGCTTATTGTAATTTGAATTTTCTGACATCCACACTTTTATTTTCCCTCACATTCGAAATGTTTTCTAGCTCTAGGCAGAGGCCCTGGTTCAACGTTTCCTGTGCTGTCTGGTTTGATTTCTCTTCGGAGGTCACGCAGACCTCTTCGTCCAGGTCTAATCTAAATGTTAGACGTGTTTTTCCTCACCGAAATCTGGCTGGAATCGTTGGGCATAAATCGTGAGTTAAGTAGTAATTATTGATGATTTGTTGCAGCAATAATAGTATTCACATTTCAAAGAACTATTGATGATCCATTTTGTTGTAACAATTATCTGTAAGTATTCTATCAATCAATCCTTCCTATCAATAAAGATGAGGGGTTCAATTTTTAGTTCATGTAATAACTATCATTTTTAGAGATTGGATATGTAATAACTATGCAGGAATATATAATGGTTCTTGGTAATTATCCTGACGATACTGCAGATGGTGGTATTCAAAAGAGGAGGTTGCAACTTAAAACTGAAGGTTCTCTGTTGCAACACAGTCTAATGACGATGAAGTCCCCAAATAAATTAACACAGCTCTGCTGGAACAAATGTCCCAACTCTGCCTTCTTGGATTCTAATGAATAATTTAAGGATTCTACAAGTGTCCGGGAGCACATTAGAAATTGTAACACCCCGGTTTTGACCCCATGGTATTGAATTGCACATGATGTAAATATTTTATTTGATCATGGTGTGGAGCTCAAGGAAAAGGCCCCACCATGGATTTTATATTTTATGTATCAACGATTAAAACCGATGCCAACGGTTTATGTGCTAGCCATGCACAATATGTTTGAGACATCATGTAAAATGCAAATTAATTAAAATACCACAACTAACTATGTGTTGCAACGTTAAAGAGATGGGCGCATGATTTTATAAGGAATAGGGAGGGGGGAATATTCAAACCTTGAGCCAATGGGGAAAATCCAAATGTCTAAGGGAAAACCCATAAAGTGTTCAACTACCCAGTTTGTCCTTTTGTGCCCAGTCATCTGGAAGTGGTTGAAGAAGTTATCTGCTTGGGATGGGAAAGGTATGGAGGTCAAATTCAAATTTGGGGAAGCCGCCATTTTTGGAAAACCTGGTTTTGACATGTGAGGCAAGTAAATGATTTTGAAATGCATTCCCAATCCATTATAAACCCATTCCTTTCATTTCCTCAGCCATTCTCATTCACATGGAGGCTCTCTCACGCAGATGAAGCTTGTTGAGCTCTCCCTCCCTCACGATTTGCTGTCATTTCTTCATTTCTCCATGCTTAGAATCATTTTCTCTGTTGTTGGACGAATGGGAAGAGATGGGCCACAATTTTGGGGTTTGAGGAGGTCGGTTTGCCTTTGTGAGCAAGTTGGGAGCTTCCCTCACCTTTTTCTGCATTTCCCCTCATTTCTCCAAGATGGGAAACCCGTTTTTGTGTTGTTCAGTGAATGGGGAAAAGAGACCCATGGTTTGGGCGTGTATGGAGCTCGTTTCAGCTCCTACGTTGCCCAAAAATGTTTGGTGAAAACATATTTATCTCACAGGGTGTTTTCCCCATTTTATTGGGTCATTTTTTGTTGCAAACCCATTTTTTGTTGCAAACCTATTTTTGGTAATGCCCAGCGGATGGCAGAATAGATACATGATCTAAGAGTTTGATGAAGTTTTTTTTACCTCTGTGAAGCCCATGAACATTTCCTTAAATCGTATTTTCTCATGCAATGTTGTTTTTCCCTCGGTCATTCTGTTTTGGGTTTCCCATAAACGTTTTGTTCATACCCGACATTTGTGTTGGGATGTGAAGTGCATCTTTATGATTGAATTGGACGAGTAAGTCCAAGAAACCTATCTGTTAGATGGATTCGTGTGTTTGATTAGCAGGTTGGCTTGGTTGGGTAAGTCCAATGAACCATCTGTTAATTGGTTTATTGTGGGTGTATTGTCTTGTTGAATGTAAGCTTGTTACTCCCTAGTTCCTTGTGGAAATCATGCCCAACTCACGGGTGGCAGTGATGCTAAGAGATTGATGAGCACACTGGCCTATGGTTGGGTAGAACGTTGCAATGACATAGCTAGTTGTAGACTAGCTTCTTCTCAAGATAAGTATTATTTGTGTATTTAATTTTCGCAACTGTATTTGTTTTATGAATTACTATGAACATATTGAATGCTTGAATAAATTTGTTTTTCTTCCGCTGTTTATTTCATGTATAATGCTTTTATGTATATTTTTAATTCAATGCATTTTTATTATCATGTTCATGGGCTAGATTTCCCATTTGATAGCAGCAAAAGCCTAGTCGTGTCCTCTCCATCGTCGGGATGGGGGGTGGGGACATGATAGAAATATTTTGGCAAGGTGAATCACACGTAAATAGTAATTTGTCTGGTTGAAGTTTATATGTTTAGTCCGTATTAATATCGCACAATGACGTCTCCATCGAATTCGAAAGATTTTGTAGATAAGAATCGTGAGCCATATGTAAATATCTACCTTAAATTGTTATAGGTAAACATTTTGTGGGCATCTCGTATGTTTGGAGGATTTATGAATATACAGATATGTCAAGATGAAGAGCGTACGATGGTTGGCCTAGGGAACAAAGTATGAGTAGGTGTTTTGAGTTAGAAGAGTTGCTAAATGTGTGAAGTTGAAGAGTGTACAAGCATTAGTGCAGTGGACAGTGCTTCGAGGTCTAAGTGGTAATGGTTGATCGTTGGAACTGTTGTGTGAAGAGGGATGTGATAAGTTGAAGAGAATTTCTTGGTCGGAGAAGTGGACAAAGCTTAGACAACTAAGACTTTTTGGGTGGTACGAGTTTGAAGAGCTGCCAAAGTATGGAAACAATGGTGAAGAGTTTGAAGAGCTGCCAAAGTATGCCAATGATTAGGTAGTTTCTCTATATAAATATTTATCATCATTGTTTGAAGTGTTTCCTGTAGGCATAATCATTCCCAGAGAAATAGAATGGGTTACTAAGATGCTTGGTATGATTATTGTATAATGTATAGAAAACGTAAAGAGAATGTAGTAGTAGATTTTTTTATATGAAAAAAGAGGGAGATAGATACCTGTACCATCCCATGATTATTGAATAAACTTCCTTTGTCAACTACATAATTTTTTTTATTTGGGAAACTACTTCTTCCACGCCGATTATTCTTTGGGCATGCAGTCACATTGTTCTAATAGTTTACCCACGATCGAAATGAGAAATGGAGAATGATGAAAATCATATAACGATCGAGTATTCAAATCCAACTGATAGCTCTGATATGGTCGACCCAGAAGCTTATAACAGTCATGAGGGGGAAGTTAGTATCCTGGATAAATACGGGAGCTTGTATCAGTCATACTCTCCACTTAATCCTCATTACCAGTTTAGCTGGCCTGCTGGCCAGTTTAACGAGACTCCCTGTCAGAAGGATTGCAGGGATTGTCTAAATTTGAGTTATGATGTAAACTTGGGTGTCCCAGCATTTATTGATGAAGGCAAATCCATTTCCTACATTAACCGGACGACGGGGAGCAAATGGATTTTGTTCGAAACTCATGAGACCGAGTGCCGGGCTGGAGACGGGCAAATTACAACTCGAGCGCACGAGTACAATAGCCTTTCGTCCGTACCTTAATCTGTTGTGGGTCAAATGGACGTTAAGTAAATCATGCTATCACTAACGATTCATTGTACTGATAGGTTTGCGTACTCATGTATTATGCCGTAAGCAGTAATAACATGTATTATGCCGTAAGTAGTACTCATGAATATTGTTAGCCAAATAGAATGTTATTACTACAGCAGAAGGTTAAATGTCAAACAATTTAAGATTCAATTGGCATTAAGCCTGTTACCCATTAAATAACATGCAACAAACTGAATTTTTCCTCTACAAGGTGGAGCAGGGCAAACCCCAAGGCCAGGGAAAGAAAACCCTAAAAATGATATTATAATTTTTATTGCAATCATTAAAATGAAGGTGGAGTTATAAATTTTATGATTTCATCTCTCTTTTCTCTAATAGTTCATAGAGTAATTGCGGCAAAACGCCAAGCGTCCATGGTAAACCCGATTAATGCTATAGGCTTGTAGAATACAATATTCACAATATTCTATGCTATAATTTTGTATTTAATAACGTTTTTATGCTATACGACTGTATTTGATGATTAATAGTGCAAGTCTGCAGAATAAAATAGAATATAGAATATTTTATGTTATAAGCCTCTATTTTTAAAGAAGTTTTATGCCATTTAAATATTCTAAGTTTTTAATTTTTTTCTATATTTTTCTTCTTAGAGTTTAATTGAGAATTTTTAAAAAATATTAGAATTTATTAACTACGAAAATTATATAATTTGGATATCATAAGATATTGGAGGCTGCTAAATTTATTTATAAATTAAAAAATACAAATTAAACATTTCCAAATTAAAATTTAAGAAAATAAATTTAACATATTCTCACCAAAACCCATAACAAAGTCTAAAACATATAATAAAAAAACTAATAATTTATTTTATGTATTTAATTAGGTATCATTTTATGTATTTAATTATGTTTAAGAAAGTTTTATTTATAAATTAAAAAATACAAATTAAACATTTCCAAATTAAGATTTAAGAAAATAAAGTTATCATATTCTCACCAAAACCCATAACAAAGTCTAAAACATATAATAAAAAAACTAATAATTTATTTTATGTATTTAATTAGGTTGAAGAAAGTTTTAGAGTTTAAAATTTGACATTTACAATTTATATTGTTATTTACTAATTTTGCAGTATGCATTTTTATGATCATTTATCCTAATTTTTTCCAATGAAAAATATAAGGTTAGTAAAAAATAAATAAATTCAAAAAACAAATTTATAAATTATAAACAAATAATTGATTAAAAATTATTAGACCAAATAAAAATATAATTATTATAAATTTATTTTAAAGTTAGGTTTTTTAATTATCCATAAAGATTTATAATTTTTTTTTTTAATTTATAAAAATATTTACAATCCCATTTCTTTCTCTACTTCATAAATTAGTAAAGTGAATTAATTCTAAGTTTTTTATTTAAATTGTATTTTATTAAAAATATCAAACCTATAGTTTTAGGTAAATATCTATTAAATCAACATCATTACATTTTATCAATAATTCTATGTTTCTTCCGCATCAAGGTTTCGTCATGTTG
This sequence comes from Pseudotsuga menziesii, assembly GCA_001517045.1. NCBI lineage: Eukaryota > Viridiplantae > Streptophyta > Pinopsida > Pinales > Pinaceae > Pseudotsuga > Pseudotsuga menziesii. Next base: position 98,951 of record LPNX011154692.1, on the reverse strand, counting down.
TACCATTATGTCTCGAAAGCTTTGAAGGGCATTCACGATGGTCGTAGTAAAAGAAAATCAACGTAGAAGCAAAAGGTTGCAAATGAAAGCAGAAATTAGTTTTTCCTTTAAGATAAAAAAAAGCACTCATGCTATGAAGTTGGACCAATGCCCTCCAAATGAATGACTAGGCCCAACATATCCTATTAAATCATACATGTTTAGTAACAATCCTCTATGCCATTTTACATCACACATATTATAATCATACATATACATATCTAGTATCAATCTCCTCGTGTCATTTTGGACAAAAATATATCAAAACGACCACACCTCATTAGCTAATGACAAAATTATATGAAAACAACCATGTAATTAAATAATGTGATAAATTAGATAAAACAAAAACCACCTCTTCAATGACTCCACTAAGCATCATAAAAGTGTCCGACTTCCATAGGTTGGTTGAGTTGAAATTATATTTAACACATGTATATAAATTGATATGATAAAAACAAGTTCTTCTCTATGAAACTTTAAAACAGCAAAATCTGATCTCTTTTTTATTAAGTTCTTAATTAGAAAGACTAAAAACATTTATGAAAACACCTAATAGTAGAAGTTTTATTTTAAATTATGTAGTAAACTATTAAAAAAACATGGTAAAACCAAAAAAATAATATATAGAATTGGAGCCAAAAAAACTCTTAGCTCAAAACGCTGAAACATTAACCTTGCAAAGCATATAACCTAGAATTGTAATTCAAATTTCTTAGATAAAGCAATTTTTAACTTTTTACTCAAACATCAACATTATTGAGCATGATAAACTATTTATTGATTAAAAATGTCATTAAGAATATGAGGAAAACAAAATCTCAACTATAAACTTGCAAAAACAACAAAATGAAATTATAAGTCAAAGTAAAACACAAAATAAAATTATAAGTCAAATTTCTTGGACAAGCAATTTCTTAATCTTAAGATACTCAAACATCAACAATAACTATAAACAACTAACCCATTAGAGATGTGGTAAAGCGACCATAGTGGGTTGTCCATGGATCTAGCTTAACATTCCAAATTACTACACTAAAGCCCATATTTAGGGATTAGAAATTCTAGTTTAACATTGGGAAGTACTACACTAAAGGTCATATTTGGGGATTAGAAATTCTAGTTTAACATTGGGAAGTACTAAACTAAAGGTCATATTTGGAGATTAGAATTTGTTAGAATAAAAAAAATACAAGTGAAATAACTATTATGGTGGGATTGGGGTCATGGAGGTTATAGATTGAAGTTTTCACTTAAATGGTTGTCACTGTCTTTAAGCTTTTAAATGGTTTTTTCTTACATCTTTTTCACTAAGCACAATTTTGTTCGAGATAAAAATGAAAAAAAAAATAGTTAAAACATAGAAATATATAAATTTATAATAATAATTATACTCCATTTATAACAGCATGAGTGGGCCTAGTGGTTAAGAGCATGTGTTTCCTCTTAGGAGGTCCCATGAAGAAGGGACTAAAAAAAAACAAAGGTTTTATTTTTATTTTTGATATTTACCTTTAAAGATAAGGTTTTGTATCCTTTTTTCATTCCTAGTAATCATTCATATAGTGTAATGTCACCAAAAATTGAAAAAAAAATTATAGGCTAGTAAAAACTACCTAAACAGAACATTATTATACTTGCGGTTCAATATAACATACACTAGTTGTACCACTGTTTGGTTGTAAGTTGTTCTTACATTCTATCATCGTTCTTTCAATTATACTTATTGTTGTGTTTTAACTTAGATGTCGTAATATTGTTTACTACTTGGTTCTTATGGTTATACATTTGTCATGTATGTGTTGTTACTTGATTATATGCTCCGTTCCTTCTGCATCATCTTACTCGTTATTTATATGGTTCTAACTTGACTATGTTTATGGAAACAAAGTGGGTGGATGGAGTGGCGGGACTCGTTCTCCCATGATGGTCTGAGAGGTAAAGTGTTCACTTTATTAGCAGGATTACTTAGTTCTGTTGAACTAAAGCACCTCTTTCATTTCGTATGTAGATTAAACTTAGCAATGGAGATTTAAAGAGTGCTAAACATTGTGATAATTAACATACCTACTATTTGTTATTACGCTTCCTTACGGACTTAGATTTTTTTTTTAACAGAAACTGAGAAAATTTTATAAATTTTAAAAAAGGCTGTAGCCCAGCCAGGCGTACAAGGAGAAATTCTAAGAAAGAAGGCTAATGGCCTCAACTAGAATAGTCAGCCTTCTTAAAAGTGCTGTGAGAAATGGATCCCAAATGTTCCTGAAGCTATTTCGAGAAAAGTACTGCTTATAAGAGTAGACTCTCACAAATTGTGAGCAGAGAAAAATACAGAAGCAAAGCATTAAACAGGCGGAGAGGAGTGTACCTTAATGAAAGGATCCAATTTCTTATGAGAGCCTGTGCTGATGTTTGAGGCTGCTTCCTTTTCCCTACGTTCTTTATTTGTCTTGCGTCCTCTGGTGAGGGGAGGAGAAGGAGCTGAAAAATATTCTGAGTCGGAGGTTTCCTCTGATGAAGGTACCAAGGATGCCAGTCCTACCTGGGCTAAGGTCTCGCCACCCAAATCTATGGGATCTTTCTTCGAGCCAAGGGAAGCAGGTTTTGATGAAACTGCCTCCAAGGCGCTGTTGGGATCAAGGATACCCTGCTCCTGGACAACTGCTACTTCAGGTTCTTGTACTTCATCTTCCTGGAGAACTGCAAAAATATTTTTGTTTTTCGGCCGTGGAGAAGCTGCAAGAGGATCTTGGGAGGCCTTCTGCTGAGCCACTTGAGGCTCCTTTCGCTTTGGAGGAGATTCTTCTGCGGTGGGAACCTCTGATTTGGAGTCCTTTCTCCGGGGAGCCCTTCGCCTATTAGCAATTGGCTGGAAGTCTGTCCCAATGGCTGGTGGAGGAGCCACCGTCACCGGGGTTTTGGGGCAGCTTTTCATGAAATGACCATAAACATGGCATCGGAGGCATTTGAAGGGAATGTGCTCATAGTCCAGCTCTTGAATGTGACTCCAATCGCCCAAGGTGAGTTGAAGGGCTTCCGAGAGCCCTTTCTCGAGATTGACCTCTACACAGATGCGCGCACAGGTGTACTGATCCCCTTTAGGCTCCGCGCTATCCACGAAATAGCCGAGCTTGTTTCCTATATCAGCAAGGGAGCTTTTCACCCAGAGATGAAGGGGAATATGGGGGAGCCGGACCCAAACCAGGGCAGCGGAGATCTCTGCTTCAGGATTGAATTCCAGAGACCAAGGAGCTAAGAACAGCCCCCTTGATCCCATGAAGTATGGTCCAGATCTGAAGATTAGATCCCGCTCTTCTTTGTTCGCAAAGATAAACACAAAATACCCTCTTCCTGTAGCACATAAAGAGATATGGGAGGGTGCCAGGGAGCTCCAGCGTTCTGCTATCCATTGTTCCACTGCTTTGGGACTGGGCCACAGCCCAGTGAACTTGCCTATGAGGGCTTTTTCTGATAGCGTAAGGGCCATGCGGCACGGATCATAAGGGAGAGCTCCAATGAAGGGATCTCATCCATCTTTTTAACAAACTTGGTAGGAGGGGCGGCCTTTTCCCTAGGGCCTACAGATTTAACGAGCTCTCTGAAAGCCTCCAACGAATCCATGACCCATCCACCGGAGAAGAGGAACGGCCACGGCGGAGGAGAAAAACAGAGAACGCAGCTTCAACACTGCTCCAAAACGAAACCCCGAAACGCAGCTTAACGAGAACCAGGGGAGACTGCATCAGTTGGATGGGCCTGCACGCAGCCTGGAGGAGACGCAGGGGGCGTATGCAGCCTGGAGAAGAGCGCAGGCGGCTAGGGTTTGGCCCTAGCCTCGAGAGATCCGTCTCAACTCGCCTTCATTTCTTATTTTGTTTGAAAAATACCTTACGGACTTAGATTGATAGCAAGGTAATTTCTATTTCATTAATTATCTAACCTAGATACATTAACTATGTGATACCTATCAATCAATATATTTATATTTCATGTCTATTTTATTACAGCTATCAACATATCTCTTGTTTTTATTCGCAGGTTATAACTTGGCTAAAGTTCAAACTTGGGTTTTATTATAGCAAATACTACCATGGCATATTTCATATGCTATGGTTTCTAAGAATTAAGCTAAGAGAACAATATAGATATGCCATGTACTAAGGCTTAAGCCTATGATCTAAAAGATACATGTCATATGCTATGACTTTGGGTTAGTGTAAATAATACATGGACTAGGCATTACACTATCCATTACATAGACTAGACATTATAACATACCTTGTTTTAAACGTTGGGGTGGCAAGTTATAATATATACTTTGCAACTTATACGGTGGGGTTTAAGTCCCTGAAAGAAATGGAACCATCGTTAATGTTTTGAATGCGAACTATGGAATAATGGGTTTTGGGTTGTTAGTTGCCACCAAGATGGTGCCATTAATGTTTCTTGGGTTTTGGGGTATCCCAAGATTAGGGCTTGGCTCCATGAATGGTTTGTTCATTTTGCTTGGTCTATTGATGGTTGTGGTCTCAGCTCTGCGCTGTGAAGGAGGCAACGCCCTGGGTGACAAAGGTAAGCTTCGTTTGATTTCATGAATGCATTTTACATTTGTTTCATGGCTCCTTCGTTGTCATACTTCTCATCCTCGTCATGTTTGGTTTGTTTGCAGGTGACATGGTAAGAAAAGGTGGGATGACTTTGAACTATGATGTTAGCTCAAGGGTGATGCAAATGTGTCCACTGTAAGCTTTCTTTACAAGCGAAGGTTGTCACTTCTAGGCATTGGGACAAGAATGGGTTATATCATTGTTATTTGGGGTTCTACTATGGGAACTCGATTTTCCTGGCATGCCCGTGTATGCAAGGTTTGGTTTTTGTAAATACTGGTGTTGTTAGCAGCGAATGGGGAAAACTTGGGACTTCTAGCAAACTTTGTCTTTCATTTATGTAAATCATATTTTGGTTTGGGGGTTTTCAGCCTGGGAAGCACCATTGCTTGCAATGGTGCCATATGCCATTGGCACAATTGTGAAACTTAAATTTTAGACTTTAATGGTGACTGTGTAAGTAATATAATTCTTGTGTTTTTGGCAATGGCAATATATGGGACTATGTGTAAAATCTTATGCTGCAATAGGTGTTTATTTGCTTATGTTGGATGAGGCATTTTCCTTCATGGATGCTCTGTGTAATTTCTTGTATTTAGTTCTTAGATGTAAATGCTTGTCAGCAAATGGGTTGAGGCCATGTCGTGTATGGAATTAGCACTCCCCAGGGTTGCTGCGATAGTTTAGTTGGTTGCAATCTTTACTGTTTCGTTTTATTAATAATTATGTAGAAAGTGGGAAAGCCATGGGTGAAAACCCATGATGGTTATCATTACTGTAGGTTTCCTTTTATGTGGTTTGTGTATTTAGTTAATTAGTGGATGAGGCCGTGCTTACAGCGTGGGTGCAAAACTAGGGTCTTGCAACTTTTCTATAGCGAATGTATTTGATTTGTTATTTAAGCCTACCTATACCCTCTGTATAGCGTGGTCATGATTATGGTAAACAAAAACCCCATGGGGTTCAAATGCTGGTCGTGGTTGCTTTATTGAGTATGTATGTTTTATGTGGATGCAAATTGGGGCTTTAGGTGCCCACATGACTCGATTCCTACCGAATCTTGTAATTACTTTCGAATGTATAGAGATTTCGATATGGTTTATAAAATGAAATGATTCCTGTGAATGAATTTATATTGGGATTTTTAATGTGGCTTGTGACTTGGGTTTAGGTGCCGACAGGGATCAATACCGCGACCTCTGATATCTTAAGAGTTTTAGTTTAATATAAGTCAAGTTTATTTGGTTACTGTTTATTATTAATTGTTGTAGGTTTTAATATGATGGCTTTGTGGTTATGTAGCGAATAACAAAAATAGTCTGTTGGATTCATTCCTGCGACCTTATGTATTTACTGAGTTCATTATTTAATGATTATGATATTACTTTGTTTAATTATTATACTATGGCTATGAGCAATATTTAAATGGGACTATTCGATTGTTATGGCATATCATTGATTATGTGGATTTCTATATTAGTACTGTGGATTTTAAATAGTGAAAAGAGATTTGATCTTAGACCAAAGAATGGTCATGATACTTACTCTATCCGTTGTTTATGATGATGTTATTTTTAATAGAATGGTTTAGTAATTCACTTTTATTTAAATATGTAGGCCTTGGAAGGTATTTACTGGTTTATTTATCTTAGAAATAATTATAGTATGTACTTAGTTGATTAGATTCATAATTCTATTTAAGTCCGTTGATGTATATATATTTATATATATATAGTAGTTCAACTTGTAGATAATATCTTAGGTTGTCCATGATTGTAAGTTTATACTTATAGGTATATATAACTTACCACTAAACTAACTTATTTAAATCTATAACATGCCCATGTTGACAAATGGAATATGTCAGTAGAGTATAAATACCAAAGGAGCAGATAAGTAATAGATGTGAAATAAAACCTAGTTTATACTTAACATAGTTTCAATAGTAAAACTAATACAAGAATTAAAACCAGGGTGCAAAACCCTTGGCAAACATTTATAAATGAATTAAAGTTGCATAAGTAAACTGATAAATAAACCCTTGATAGATCTCTGGTATAGAAAATCACTTACAGCCTAGGGTTAATATTTTAAAATTCAAACCCTAGCAAATTTTAACCAAAGAATCAAACACATAGGGTTAGGAAATGCATTATAATCATTTACCTAAAATACAGAGAATTTAATCTAGAAAAATGGAATAGGAATTCTAGGGCTTCATACCTGTAACTTGAACCTCTTTTAATGGCTCAACCTGCACACTCAAATAACCAACATCAATTCAAAGGAAAATATGACCTCTATTTTTTATTACCAAATCACTTGGGAACTACAACATTCCACCCAATCATGACCCAGAACCATTCTTGGTTTTAATCCGGATCCCCCCGAGCTGGACTCCAACATGCAAGTAGCTTAGAGCTCCTAAGGTAGGGTTTCCTATTTGGTTTATCAAGTCTGGATTGGTTCTCTTGTTTCCTTGTAGGAAAATGTTCTCCAAGAATTATCTTGAGAGAAAAATAGGCAGAAAATGACTCCTCCAAATTATAGATCAGAACCCCCAAGCCTTTCCTTGGCTTGAGTCTTTATCGACAGACTTTTCAATCAAAGGGACAGTTAAATCAAGAAACCTTGGTTTCTTTATTTAACCCTTTTTAATTACTTTGGTTAAATTTTAATATTTTAACTTTATAAACTTTTAACTAGTTTCTAATTAGACTTTTGTAGGCATTAAACTATTTATTATATTTAAATAATAAATAATAATGGATGGAGCTTTTTTTCTTTTCTTTCATCATTAATATTATTATTATATTTATTCTTTATACATCCCATGTATAAAATACATAATAATATAACACTTGTTAACATTTGTCTTTGGGTATCATATACCATGATCCCTAGACTTAATGACACTTCTTCATTAAGGTCAAAATAGGTAAATGGTTAGGTCTACTTGGCTAGGAAACTCTAAACATCCTTGCATGTTGGATTTCCCTCGTATAATGTGGTAGTTCTTTAGTACTTGATGAGAATACAAAAAATTGAAATTTCATTTAATCACTTATAAATAAGTATGGTGAGATCAATATTTTTCTCGAGTGGTTTTCACTCGGAAGTTATTAAATTATTTTCAGTAACCCCTAGCGCTTACCAGACAGGGATGATTTTAAGGAACCATACTTATTTAAAATTGTATAAATGTTGGCGAATATTATCAATTCTTAAAATTCCAACTATAAAATGATTGGCGATAGTTTTCAAAAAAAAATTAATTTCCAAGGATTTTATATCGTTTATATAATAATTTGGCGATTTTTAGGGTGAAAAAAGTTTACCCCATCAAAATTGGACGAAACAGGGCTTCAAAAAATGCAAAATGACAAATCTTTTTGGGGAGGAAAACATGGAAAAATAGCCCACTGGGCTAAAATTCACCCTGTTACCAGAGCTAATGCTCAATGCTTTAACAAGGAGTTACAACTTAGTGCAATTATAGAGCTCTTGTCTCAACACTAATGCTAGGATGTACTTGTACGATACACCTAGGGATACAATGGCCAAGGATCCAATGCTCCAGAGATTGTGCTCAACATCAACATGGAAGTCTCTAGGGCTTATGCCCAACACTTCCAAATATAATCTTTTCATGTGTTCCAGAGATTCTCGCTCAACACAAATGTAAGTACTCATGTGCTCCAGAGCACCTCGCTCAACACAAAACATTA
>LPNX011154692.1:47823-89348 GCA_001517045.1 Pseudotsuga menziesii | reverse complement strand
ATTCCCATGCCCAATGGAAACCAAAACCCCAATTAACTCAAAAAACAAATGAATTTCACTATTTCCATATGCATATTCACAAGGATCCTTGTGAATCCATCCCAAAATCCACAAATAAACACCTTATAATTTTGATGAAACTTCTCAAAGTTGCTCTTCCAAGAACATCAATAAACACATTATAGTTTTGATGAAACTTCCCAATCCAAGCATCAAAATAAGGTATAGAAGCTTCCCATACTTTTAACAAATATTTTGTCTTGAACGAAGGGTACTCTTTGGTTAAGGTCAAGACAACAAAGTTCAACAATAGACTCTATGAATGTGAAGATACATAGGTAGGTTGATGTATTTGATTAAACATGCCAATCACATACTAGATCATACATGATATTTAATCCAGTAGAACCCTTGCAACCATAAAATTGATGAAGTTCTGCTAAATAGCCTTTGGAGTCCAAAAAACATCACACTACAACAAATAATTACATATCTAACAAAATCGTTGCCTATACTGGGATTGTATTCATCAACAGCACATTATGCCGCCTATTCTAGGGTCTAGTTGTTGCCTCTACCCGCAATTTGGGAGCTGGTCCTACAAAGGAAATAATCAACACCTCACAATTTCGACGAAACTTCATAATCCAAGCCTTAAAATAAGCTAGAGGAGCTTCGCAATCAACATATGCACTCAAGACACTTAATGTACACATGCATGTACTTAAAAATTGGAATTAATACTTGAATTTAGGACATAAATATGAAATGAAAATTGTTAAATCTTTATTCTTTACTGTAAAATTCAAGATCAATTCTTAAATTTATAGGATAGCTTTAGTTTATATGTCATTAGTTATACAGTTTTCAGTTCTTAGACATGTCATTATATCATGTGTTTATATTTCTAATGATATTTTATTTGTATTTATGATTGCAATGGCTACTATGGATCATAACAATGCGGAGATACTGAGATTTATTGTCCATTTGAGAGAGATTGGTTTGGCTTGGAGGGCTAGAGATGAGCTCTGCCACTCCTTATCAGATTCATTGTTGTCTATTGTTGATACAATTGCAAGATTGAACGATGCTTTGTATAGCATCGCATCTTATAGGGAGAGAAAAAGACAACAATATGCTGATGGGTTAAGTTACAATGAGCTAAAAAAAGCTGAAAATAACAAAACAAGCCATCTATTCATTGTTTAGACTACCTGGGACGGATGACATTTCAGAGATCAGCAGGCCACATATTTCTATTGAGTGGTGCACTTTTCCACCCATCAAAGACAATTGGATGGATAGGTGGTACATGGTTTTTGACATTGCTATTGAAATATTGTAACTTCGAAGAATATTCTATATGTATCTTTTGTGGTCCCCGAGGGTCCTATCGAGAGAACCAATTGTATTACTTTGTACCCCGATGCTTCTAATCGGAAGAACTAATAAGAGTCATGAGGTAGTCCCCTCTAATTGTAAAGGTGGGTCATTAGCACCCCAGTGTGGTTACTTGAGCCTACATGTGTAACTTGAGCCTACATGATTAACTCAAGCCTACATGTCAGGTGAGTTAATTGAAGTGAATGGATGAATATAAATAGAGGTGTAGCTCTCCTCATTTGTGACACACAGACTCACTTGTGTAGTGCACTTGTGGAGGAGAGAAGTAGTTGGAGAAGGAGGAGGATCATGTTTTTGATCTCCTTGTTGGTTTTACCTTTTTACCTTTTTGGGGCATCTATATTGAGGAAGCTTTTGCTGGATTTTTCCCTTTAGGGTTTTCCCAGGATAAATTTTTGTGTTCCTTTTGTATGGTTGTTCTTGTCTATCTTTCAATGATCCTATTTATATGCTTTTGTTATGAAATCGAAATGAAATACTGATGATCTAGCTTAGCCGATGAAAAATTTAACATGGTATCAGAGCCACCCTAAAAGAAGACATTGTGTAGCTAAAGAATATAGGGCTTCTTATTTTTTGGGTCTCTATCCATGATCGATCAGCAAAAGAAGGCTAGATTGACTCTCCATTGAAGGGTGCATCTTTCTGTCGAAGCAGAATTCGATTCCGAGCATTTTCAGTTTTGGTGCGGAAAATTAGGGATTTCTACATAAGAAGAATTTTTGAGTGAGCCCAACATAGGATTGTTCTCCTCATCAAAATATAATTTTAGAGACCTGGATCAAGAAATTTGGTTGGGTGAAACTCCGGAAAAGTCAAACCCTAGTTTGACCTCGATATGGAAAAACCCTAAATACTAAAATTGCTAAGTTTTGGTACATTCTATAGATCCTGAGATTGGAGATTTCTCAAGAGTTGAAAATTTCAGAGGCCAAAGATAAAATCCTAATTTACATTGTAGCCAAAATTCAGCCTCATATTTACTATATTTTGGAAGATATGACCCCTCCAAGTTAGGGTTCTAGCCTCTTCCAGAATTCATCCCTAAACAGGACACCTGGGGAGAATTGCTGTAGCGTGGGATACAGAGGTCCAAATGGAATTCCTAAAGATGTTCCAGAAATAAAATATACTATAGTTTCTGTGGTCCAAGTTTCAGAACCTGAAGATGAACCAATGACACGTGGAATTCCGTACAACTTCACTGTTCTGAACAGTCCTGTAACAGGTCACCTTGGGAAAATGATCATAAATCCCAATTGGTGAAACCAATTCTTATGAAACCTATTTTTTTGGATCAGAAACATGCGAGGTTACCTTAGTGAGAAATTTTAGACACAGAGGAGAATTAATTTCAGAGATATCATAGAAGCAGTAACAGGCATTTCTGTAGAAGAAATTGGAAAACTAGGGCTTCCTATTCCTGGAGCTTCCCTCCACTATTTTCAGAAAAGGAGTACATTTGAGAGCTCCATTTGAAGAGATCTATATTTCTATCCAATTATATCTAAAAGATTCTAAGTTTTTAAAATTAGTATTTCTCTGACAAACCCTAGATCAGCCAGCTCCGGAAGCAGGATGGAAACCTCAAATCGGTAAGATCTAATCTTTTTCTATTTGCATTTGAGGTTCTCATTTCAAAGTGATCTATCACATTAGCTTGATGATAATCTTGAAAAACTTCCAAGCATGGAAGTATTTGATATCTCTGAAGAAAATGAATTGGACACCTACATGAGTAGAGAGGTTCTAGTTCTAGAGGGAGATGAGCCTCAAAGCCTTACACAAGAAGAACTTGATCAAGGCCAAGAAGGTCATTGCTAATTCAATCACAGATCAACTTGTGCCACAAGTGTATTCCCTAAAGACACTGAAGATGTTTGATTCCTTGATCAAGATATTTGAAGATAAGAACATAATTCAGAAGATGGATTTGAGAAAACAGTTGAAGAATGTGAAGATCCAGAATGCATAATATCTTGAAGCGGTAGAAGAAGAAGCAGAGAATGCAGAAGTGGTGATAGCCACCTTGAATGGCCTCCCATGATCATGGGATTCATTCATGTGAAGAACGTATGCCAGAAGTAAGTGATTACTTTCAGCTCGACTAATAAGAAGAGAAGAAGAAGATGGGAGCAATTGAAGATCAAGCTCTCACCATTCAAAGAAGATCCCTCAAGCAATGAGGAATATGAAAAACTCAATTCTTGAAGAACCTCTTATTCATCTTATCATTTGGATAAGAAATGATGATTTCATGAATGAATAATATGATAAAGCAGAATGATCAAGATGGAGTCTACCCACGAAACAAATAAAAGATAAGTATTCAATTGTCATTTAATGATATTGTCTTGTTATGCATTTCATTATATTCAGTTGATGTGTTATGCATGATAGATTGCTTGCATTAATGATTGTATACTACTAATATGCATGTGATCGGTAAGTAGCTCATGGTGCTATACATCTCTCCATTGCTACTTATCTAGAATGAAACCTCTTTGCTGACATATTGGATTAGTGCACAATCTCAATGATGTCATGATAGAGATGGAAGGAATCTAGAAAGTTTTCGTGAGATATGGATGAATGTTGTATTGTCTAAATAGTTGCATGATGCATAAAAATTTGTCGTTATGCATATCTTTTATGAAATAGTTATAACCATGTAACTGGTGCATTTGAATTGTAGGAAAGGTCCTGTACAACCTCCTACAAGAAAAGAAGGATGGGACTTGTTCCGAAGAACAAGTGATGACAATTCAATAAACATGAATCTGAAGCTCCCAGTGTCAGAGACACCATGACGGAAGAAAGAGCTTCAGAGAGCGGTAGATCCACCTCAAAGGATGAAGACCACCATGGGTATGAGAGATAACTCAAGATGAAGAAAATAATGCTATGAAAGAAACTATGATCAAAGAATAATAGTTGATCATGGGGAATGATGTATACGATATGATTTCGAGACATAAAGGGAAGTACATAGTATCCTCCATAGAGATCTACAAGAAAAAGTGTACAAAGAAAGGTTCATGATTTTCCTCAGAAAGAATAGACTATGACATGACATACTCTATTGACCAGTATATATCCACCTGTACAGAATGAAGAAGGAAGATAATACTCCACTTCAGGGGGAGTGACTACAGAAGATATCTGAGTTTGACACGGTACGACATGATGGAAAACTTCTTGATGGATCGAGACTTTACCAAGAGTAAAGTGGGTTCCAACCTTCAAACTTGAATGCAGAAGACTAGGATATGTTGATGATCTGACAAGACGAACTCATGAAAGATGTTATGATGAAAGAATACTAGAATGATGTATGGGATATAGTTCCCAAACCAGAAGGAAAGAGTATTGTATCCTCCAAATGGATATACAGTTGACGAAAGTATCAAGAAGTATAAAGCAAGATATGTGGCCAGAAGTTTCTTTTAGAAAGAGGAAATTAATTTTGAAGAGACACTTACTCCAGGAAGCAAGGTACACTTCCTTCAGAACTATCATAGGGTGAATCCGCGGACCTGGGTAACACTTTTTGGCAAGCACATTTCGGCAAAAATAGAAAAACGCACCTTGGTCGAGGGCTTGTTAAACCCTGGACCGAGGTCTTAATATCTCAACCGAGGTTTTATCAAGACCTCGACCGAGGTTTTGTTCAGCCCTCAACCAAGGTATTTATTAACCCTCGGTCGAGGTATTAAAACCTCGAGGTATTAAAACCTCGACCGAGGGTTTGTAAAGCCCTCGACCGAGGTATTTCTTAACGAAACCTCAACCGAGGGTTTGTTAAACCCTTGGTCGAGGGCTTTACAAACCCTCGGTCGAGGTTTCGTTAAGACCTCGACCGAGGTATTTAAATTACCTCGGTCGAGGTTCATACCTCGGTCGAGGGCTTAAGAAAATAGACTTAGCCCACATTCAAACAAATGAAAATTTTTATGTGCCTTGCAGAGGTGTACACCCTGCCATTCCTAGCACATAACTGAGCGGAGTTGATACCAATAAATTCACCAATGAATCTTCTATCCATTGAGGTATCATACACGCATTTTGGCATTCATATGAAATTTATTTTTTAATTACTTCTAAAACTTATACTTAGAAAACCACACTGCAACTTTGAAGCAGCTCAAAGAAAAATCCGCAGAGTTAAAAATACACAGCGAAAAAGTTCTTAAAAATGCACACATCACATATCGACGTGTCCTCTTCAAAAGGGTATCTTTGGTTTCTCAATTTTTGAAAAAATAGAAAAAATTGCTTTACGTGGACAAATATGTGTTTAAAACGATGCTGAAATCGAATGTGGTCACTTTCGAAAAATAATAAATAATTGTATAATGCGAAAAAAATTAACAAAAAAATATGCACACCACACTGCATTTTATGGAGATCATGCTCATATATATATATATTTTTTAAATTATTAATGCAATATTGAATTACTCTACGTGGACATGAGCCACTTATTAGCTTCTTCAAATTTTTAAGGTCACACAGTTCATTAAATGCAAAAATTCACACATTAAATGACATCGGAATATTTTTTAAAAAATATCACTATGAAGCCAACATAATATTCTACAATTTGTTTTTTTACTACAAGTCAAAATTCACATGGCATATATGCGTTTTGAGGGCTTCTATCTAGCACATGAGTAAAAAATCAGGTTTTCATTGCCAAATTTGGCCAAAAAGTGTTACCCATCTTCATGGAATCACCCCATGGTAGTTTCTTCCATGGTGAAGTAAAGACAAGCCTTCCTTAATGGTATGATTGAGAAAGAGTTTTACATCGAATAGTCACAAGGATTTGAAGTTGAATCCAAATGGAATCACGGATGCAAGTTGAAGAAGGTCCTCTATGGCCTGAAGCAAGCTCCCATAGCTTGGTATGGAAGAATAGATAGTTTCTTGTCGAGCATGGGATTTTCCAAGGGTAAAGCTGATCCTAACCTTTATCTCAAGGTTGTAGAAGATGAACTTGTCATCCTGTTATTATATGTGGATGACTTATCCTTGACAGGAAATGAGAAACAAGTCATGGAAAGTAAGAAGAAACTAGCAGAAGAATTTGAGATGAAAGACCTTGGGTTAATGCATTATTTCCTAGGTCTGGAAGTATGGCAAAGTTCAGAATAAATATTTCTCAACCAAGGAAAGTATGCGGTAGAGATATTGAAGAGATTCAATATGTTGGAATGCAAAGTCATGGCCACACCCATGGACTCCAACCTGAAGCTGTTAGCTGATGACTCATCAGAGTTAGTGGATATGACTCATTACAGACAGATCATTGGGTCATTGATGTACTTAACAAATACCATACCATACATTTGTTTTGCTGTGAACACCTTAAGTCAATATCTTGTTCAACCAAGACGGGTTCACTTAGTAATTGCAAAACATGTGATGAGATATCTGAAAGGGACTATAGACTTTGGTTTATATTATGATGGTAGCCATGAGTAAAGATTGTATGGCTAGACATATGCAGATTGGGCTGGAAGTATCTTAGATAGGAAAAGAACATTAGGTAGATGCTTTTGTTTGGGGTCTGCTATGAGTTCATGGTTTAGTAGGAAACAGTCCAGTGTTTCTCGTAGCATGGTTGAAGCATATGTTGGGGCGCGCACCCTAACGGTTCTTGAGATGATTAACCCCGCGAGTTTTTGTAAGCTTCTAAGTAGAGTCACAGTTCAAAATAGTCTTAGGGGTGTCGGGGTTAAGTTAAACCTTTCTTATTGTAATAAACCCATGGTTTATGTCCAGGGTTTAGGGTTTAGGGTGCCCATGGTTTTGTATTGGTGCGCGGTATAAATATGTGCTTGTGTAAAGAAGTGAGGTTAGGTTTTTAAATGTAAGAAAGTTAAGGTGAAGCTAAGGCTATCTTGTAAGGAAAAGGTTAAGTCCCAGCTGTGTGCGTGGACGACCTCTGCAGCTGTGTGCACAGAGGGTATTTTGTAAGAGGTTAAGAAGTTCTGCAGCTGTGTGTGCAGAGGCCTGCTACTGTGTGCGTGGCTTTTCAGGACAAGAAGAGATCTGCAGCTGAGTGCGCAGATCAGAACTGTGATTTTGTAGCAAGTTGAATAAAACACAGTTCTGTGGACGTAACCCCTACACTGGGGGTGAACCACGTTATATCTGGTGTTGTGTTTCTTGTGATTGTATCTATTTCTATTTATCTTTCATGCATTAATAGCTAGATATATCTGATAAATAAGATCATTGCTAATAAATAGCTTCACTGCAAATTCCCAGTAAAGGGTTGAGCAAGTCACTTTGTGTTTATTTATATGCAAGCTATATATACTAGTCGAAGTTCTGTGTTGATTGGATATAGGCTGTTAGAGACTAAAGGTACAGTAATATCCCTCTTCTGCTTGCAGAAGCCTGATTCTGCGGCATCCCATAGCTGTTTCGGGTGAGATTACAACCTGTGCACAGGTTGTTGCCAAAAGGGCCAACACTATGGGTCTTTTGTTGGTGCGAAGCAAAAGGTTTAAACCTGGGTCTGCCCTATTGCCCAACAAATTGGTTCCATGGCCGGTTGAACTTAGTATCTGTTCAAGAGGGGCTTACGTGTACCATGAGGGCTATGTTCTGGAGGTCCTCCGTGAAGGAAATCGATGATTGGCTTGACGAGACTTATCTAAAATTCGTTGTGCAAGAGAATATAGATTCGCGTCACAGTGCACACGACTTTTTACAAAGGTATGTTTTTGCTGATGTTTATGAGAATTTTTTTGCTACTATCCACATAGAGTTTCACCAGTGGTTATCCAGGTTAGCCGAGCGAAGGACGAATTTCCAAGTTCGTATGTTTGCTCCTTGGACCCCCGCATGAGTTAATCTTGTGAAACATGTGAACAATGAGATATCCCGCGCTCTTGATTTCTGGACGACGTGAACGTTGGAAACCTTCGTGACGGAGGTTGCCATCGACACAAGTACCTCCTTCAGCGAAGCTGAATGGCAGTTCTTCATAGGCCCAAGGGGTAAGTTTTTGACTTCTTTTAGTTTGAGCATTAAGTTACTATTAGCTGAAAAAGGTCTATTGCTTTTCGAATCTGACTGTTAGTTTAGTAATACTAACCTATGGTTGCAAGCGATACTACCTTCGACGAGCAAAGTGGTTTGCTCCGAAGTGGAAAAAGGTATAAGCAAAATTTTGAGTCCTATACCCTAGGTCAGGATACCGAGACTACCCCTGTTAGCCCCGCCTATTCCGACACCGAAGAAAACCCTTCTGTTAGCCATCCCCCGGTAACCCCACAGCGCAGACCTGTTATCCTTGAGACTCCGTCGCCGTCGACAAGTAACCCTAGCACGAACATCCCCACTACAGAGCAGTCTACCCCAGTCGGTTCTTCCCTGCTTACCTCCGGTCCCCCTCCAATCCCCCTTAGATCTGCTATGGCCCACATGACTGATGACATTAAGCTTCCTGTTTTCAAAGGAACTGGGTCAAAGGATCCCGAACAGTTCTAGTTTTTATGTGAAGCAGTGTGGAATGCTAAGACCATTACAGACCCGGCTGTACAAACCGTGCAGCTCATTACTTCTTTCAGGGATCGGGCGTTGACTTGGTTCATGAAATTCTCCAGTACTCAGACTCCTGTCTTAGCCGATATTAAAGCAGCAATGATCAAAGAATTTTAGAAGCCCAAATCTGAGTCGCAGTGTATCACATAATTAAAGGAGATTCAACAGAAGCAAGGTGAATCAGTATGGGACTTTGACCAGCGGTTCAAAGTTCTACTGGACCAAGTCAGTTTCACTATTGGTCCTGAGCAGCACAAGGAATGGTTCATTGCAGCATTGCTACCACATATCAGAACTTTGCTCATGCAACAGAAGGTTGCTGACCAACAAGAGGCTCTGGAAATCACGATGAAGCTTGAGACTGCCCCTGTCGGAGATAATTCCGGTATTTCTCAAATCCAAGCACAGTTGGCAGCGATGGCCCTGGAGCTCCGGGATATGAAGACAGGAAAACCTGGACACACAGAGGTTTGGTGTACGCAATGTCGGACTGAAGGTCATGACAAGGATCGATGTCCTCTGGTAAGAAATTACCTGAATACGGGTGCGCCAAACCCATTTCCACCGCAAGTTCTATATTGTGAGCTCTGCAGAATGACAGGTCAGCATCGACCTGAGGACTGCCATCTGCTCCAAAGGTATGGTCACGGCTCGTAGAATTCCTATTGTAAGTTCTGTAAATCTGTAGGACATAATGAAGCTGAGTGTCGCACCTATGATGCCTATCGGATACAGAATGAAGCGTAGGGCAATGATGGTTATGGTTACCGTGGTGGTGCATCCAGTCGAGGTGCTTTTGGCAGGTGCGGTTGTGGTGGTGTGGCAAGACAAGGCCGAGGCTAGGTTGTGTGCTACAACTGTAACCAAGCTGGGCATCTCGCCCGTGACTGTCGAAACCTTGCTACGACATGTCGGTATTGCCGCGCAGCGGATCATGTGATTGAGCAGTGCCCGTAGTTGATAGCTAAGATTCAGGCCAGAAACAGTATTCCTACTCAGAATGTCCAGATGATTTCCATCGAACCACGACTTGCCGCAGTTATTAATGTTGTTACACTGAGTGGAGCTACGACGCACATACAGAATATGGAGACACAGCTTGCCGAGCCTTGTGTTCGTAAAGCTCTCGCGAAAATCCCAGCATTTGATGTCGAAAGAGAAAAAGAGACATTCATGGAAGCCAAGAAAGATTTTTCCAACCCTGGTACACCAGTTGCACCTGCGCAACCACCTCCGCCGCTGGCGCAACCGCAAGAAGATTCGATGGATACAGTAAGTACACTATCCTCCTTTTTACAGAGCTGTCTGAAACTCTTACGAAACCAGCATGTTTTAAATAAGCTACAGGAAGTCATTACTTCCTGCGACCCTCAGCAAAGCTATGGTTGGGACAAAACTGTTAATAGAGTCAGAAGAACTGGCAAGGAAATGAGATTGAATGCTCAGGTAGGAGAATATGATATGACTTATTTCATTTTGGATCTAGGATCAGAATTCAATGTTCTAACTAAGTAGACCTGGGAGAAACTGGGGAAACCTTCCCTTGCCTGGTCTCCTATACAGTTGAAGTTAGCCAATCAGCAACGGATTGTGCCCCTAGGGAGATTCCTTAGTGTTCCAATCGATATTGATGGGGTCAACACTTTAGCATATTTCAAAGTTATTGAGATCATTGATGACAGTAACCCCTACCCAGCTCTGTTAGGAATTGGTTGGGTGATGGACAATGCCGCAGTCATTAACCTTAAGAAGAGACAAATGACCTTTGAAGGGAAATATTTGAAAGTCATCATACCCCTGGACCCCTCACAAGGAGAAAGGTACACCGAACCACTCAGAGACGAAGATCGGGATGACTTGGAGCACATCTACAACATTACAACTAAGGACGAAGATTATGTCGATCCTATTGCCGAAGGTATTCTGGATTGGTAGTGTGACAGCTCCTGTATGACAGACTACGATGATGGGTTAGAGATCTAGTAGAACAGACTCCATGAGCTACATAGACATAGATGCACTAGAATTACCAAGTCTCTCAGATGGCTTGGTATTCAGGACATCACCCTACCTATTTTTGATGGGTTGTCCGATCCAGAGCAGTTTCTTGGAACATTTTCCAAACAGGTACCTGCATCACAGAGACTAGAAACCTTGGATTCTGCATTCAAGGCCACAGCCGCCAGATGGTGGAACAGCCATAAGAAAAATATCACTAATTGGGAAACCTGTCAACGGCTCCTTCGCCTGAGATTCTGGGACCCGCCCAAGGAGCTGCGAAGTAAGTTTTATGGAAAGTATAGCTCCCAGGAGCATCTGGAAAAATGCTACGAGGCATGGAAATATGTACCTCAGGAAGAATGGGTACATATATTTGTGCATACCCTAGAGCCGGTCGCAAGGAACTGGTACGCAGAGGCTGAGCTTCGCCGGGATACTGTAAGTTGGGATTGTCTTGTTGATAGTTTTGTACTTACCTTTTCCACTAATGAAGTTTATCCAGCTTTAGATGTAGCGATCAGGCTAATCCATACTAAGGTATTTGATGATCAAGAGGTAGAAGAATACCGACCTGATTGGAAGACACAGGGAGCTCATGCCATAGAATCCTATAACCTCGCAATTGACAAGGATGAGGATCCGCGCAACATTGATATTCCTGAGTCAGAAGAGCACTGCGAAGTACAAGGACCAGTAGTCGAAGTAGTGGATGTGACTCAGCCCTTGAAGACGCAGACCGTCAACATCGGATCAGAAGACCAGCCTAAGCATGCTACCATTGGAGATTATTGGGATGATGAGATGGTAAGCAAAGTGACCCAACTTCTCCATGAATACCAGGACCTATTCCCAATGAAGTTCTTAGAGCTGAAAGGTATCCTAGGGGATATCGATGTGATAAAAATCCCGTTGAAATTGGATGCGAAGCCTGTGAAACAGCGTCCTTATAGGTTGAACCCTAAGTATAAGGAAAAAGTTCGGTTGGAGCTGGATAAAATGCTCATTGCAGGAATCATTGAACCTGTTGAAGAATCTGAGTGGGTAAGTCCTATGGTAGTGCAAGAGAAGAAGACTAAAGGCGAGATCCCAATCTATGTTGATCTAAGGAAATTGAATGATGCTTGCTTACATGATCCCTTCCCTGCCCCCTTTACGGATGAAGTGCTCGACAATGTCGGCAGTCAAGAGATCTATTCTTTCACTGATGGATTTTCAGGTTACCATCAGATTAGAATTGCTTCATAAGATCGACATAAGACCACCTTTGCTATAGAAATGGGGTCCTTTCAGTATACAGTTATGCCATTTGGGTTGAAGAATGCTCCTGCGATGTTTTCTAGAGTAGTCATTGCCTCATTTAAGGAATTCATCCATAAATTCCTCGAAGTATATTTTGATGACTGGACTATCTTTGGGCTAGTAAAAGACCATATCACTAGTTTAAGACTTATGTTGGATAAGTGTAGGCAGCACCAGATCTCCTTGAACTTGAAAAAATGCATCTTTTGTGCACCATTTGGGATATTGCTTGGACACATTGTATGTAAGCAAGGATTAATGATGGATCCTACGAAGATAGCTATTATTGTGAACCTGCCACCTCCGAAGTCTGTTAAGCAACTTCGCACCACACTAGGTCACAATGGCTATTATAGGAAATTCATCCGAAACTATGCCCAGATCACCGCGTCGATGGAAAAGTAGCTGAAGAAAGATATTAAGTTCGCGTGGACACCTGAGTGCCAAGAGAGCTTGGATGTGCTAAAAGAAAAAATGGTCACCGCCCCTATTTTAGTATTCCCTGACTGAATAAGGAATTCCATGTACATGTTGATGCATCCTCCATTGCTTTGGGTACTATCTTGGCTCAATCGGGTGAAGGTAATATCGATCATCCCATCGCTTTTGCAAGTAGAAAATTGTCCACAGTAGAGAAAAATTATACTACGACAGAACACGAAGGTCTCGCTATGGTGTATGCCCTACAGAAGTTTCGACATTATCTGCTAGGATCCCACTTTAAAATGTTCACTGACCACTCTGCTTTGAAGTACTTGGTTAAAAAAACTGTCCTGGGTGGAAGGATATGTCGATGGCTAATTCTATTTTAGGAATATGATTTTGAGATCATAGTTAATCCTGGAAGACTTAACCTAGGACCTGACCATTTGTCGAGGCTCGAGTCGGGCGAAGAACCTACCAGTTTGGATGAGAGTCTTCCCGATGCCCAGTTGTTTGCTATCTAGATGGTTGATGAAAACTTTTAGGATATTGTCCAGTATTTGTCTACAGGTTTTCCCCCTGCTGAGATGACCACACAGCAGAAGAAGCAGTTGGTTGTTCACGCAGCGGACTTCACTCTAATAGCAGGACAGCTGTATAAAATGGGGCCAGACGAAATACTACGCATATGCATTTTGGAGCATGAGAAGCCACTATTTTTGGCTGAGGCACACTCTAGCCCCGCAGGAGGTCATTATGCAGGTAAAGCCACGACACAGAATATTTTGACAGCTGGATTGTGGTGGCCTACGGTTCACAAGGATGCAAGAGAATATTGCCACAGCTGCGACATCTGTCAAAGAACCGGCAAACCATCCAGGAGGGATGAGATACCTCTAGTCCCACAGGTGACTTTACAGGCATTTGACAAATGGGCAATTGATTTTGTTGGCCCTATAAATCCCCCTGGAAAGAAGTCAGGAGCACGATACATTATTACAGCGACTGATTACCTTACCCGTTGGGTCGAAGCTCAACTAGTCAAGACTTGTAGCGCTGCTGTAGCTGCGAAGTTCATCTTTGACAACATCTTGTCCAGATTTGGGTGTCCTAGAATTCTTATGAGTGATCAAGGATCACATTTTCTAAACAAGACTATTGAATTCTTGACTGAAGAATTCTAGGTATATCATCAGAAGAGTACTACCTATCATCCATAAGAAAATGGAACTGTCGAAGCTTTCAACAAGATCCTTGAACATGCTATGACGAAGGTTTGTAATGTTAACAGAAAATACTAGGATCTTAGAATTCCAGCAGTTCTTTGGGCATATCGAACTACCTGCAAGAAATTGACAGGACATACACCTTTTAGGTTGGTTTATGGGCAAGAAGCAGTCATGCCCATGGAGTACATTGTTCCTAGCCTCAGAATATCCGCCTTTACAGAGATGGATGACCCAGCTAGAGTCACAGCAAGGCTGACAAAGATACTAGAGCTGGAAGAGGACAGATTTGTTGCAGGGTTCCAACAGCAAGTGCAGAAGCCCCGAGAAAAAGCATGGCATGATAGACACATCAAGAAGAAATAGTTCCAGCAGGGTGATTTTGTGCTCTTATACGACAGCAAATTCATGAAATTTCCAGGTAAATTCAAGACACATTGGAAAGGACCATACATTGTACAGAAAATTACTGATGGGGGCGCAGTTCAGCTAGCTAAGTTGAATGGAGAAATTTTACCTTCGATGGTAAATGGCAGTCATCTGAAAAGGTATAGGGACAGGCCAGGACCCCCTGTTCAGAAGTAGCCCCTGGAAGGACGGTCTAATCCCTAAGAACAGTTGAACCTTGGGTCTCGCATGTAGTCGTAAGTATCGAGGGTTAATATTGTGTCGCAGTTGCGGGTAGTTGTTATGTCGAAGGACCAAGGTATGTCGCAGCCTCAAATATGATGGATGGGACAAAATGGATTTGGCGGCACTGGCATGACAACTGCTCTCCATACTTGTAATAATGAGATTTTGGGAGAAAATATGGCGTCGTGTGGGCAAGATTTCCGGCATTCCATAAGATTTGGTATCATTAACGCACCATGATGACGGATTCTGCTACGGGATTCTATAAAACACTACATCGGCCTGCGACTCCTGCATTAAGCAATTTTTGAGTTGTTCAGTTGAAGCCATGTCAAACAATTGTGAAGTCCAGAAGTTAGTACGAGAGTTCATGGAGAAAGGGTAGCAAAACCTTCTGAGCAACTCACTAGTACAGTCCTATCCGACTCAGGTACAAAGGCAGGCAGAAGTTTGCTCTAAACCGGGCGAGGACAGGCACAAGTTCACTCTAACGTGGAGCGACGAAGGGCACAAGGCCTCATAGAAAGACTCTGGAAAATCCCACCATGTATCCTCTTGGTTTGACAGAATCAAGGCGGCTGTTTGCCTTATGCAGCTTGACACGCAATTATAAGGACCCCCAGTTGTGGATGGTCAAGTGCCCGACAGACAGAGTGAAGGGTGGGGTTGCAGATGGATCCAGAAGTCCGCCCTCAGCATAAAATACCACAAAAGAAGGAAGTGAGCATCCGACAGCAATAGAAGGGGTGTCAGGAAGCAGAGCACTATGTCTTCACCAGCAACGTCTATCACCAGCCCAGTAGCTGAGTGTCCCGGGATGGGACACTAGTGAGTCTTAGGGGCCTGTTGGGGCGCGCACCCTAACGGTTTTTGAGATGAGTAACCCCGTGGGTTTTTGTAAGCTTCTAAGCAGAGTCACAGTTCAAAATAGTCTTAGGGGTGTCAAGGTTAAGTTAAATCTTACTTATTGTAATAAACCCATGCTTTATGTCTAGGGTTTAGGGTTCGGGGTGCCCATGGTTTAAGACCATGGTTTTGTATTGGTGCGCGGTATAAATATGCGCTTGTGTAAAGAAGTGAGGTTAGGTTTTTAAATGTAAGAAAGTTAAGTCGAAGCTAAGGCTATCTTGTAAGGAAAAGGTTAAGTCCCAGCTGTGTACGTGGACGACCTCTGTAGCTGTGTGCGCAAAGGGTATTTTGTAAGAGGTTAAGAAGATCTGCAGCTGTGTGCGCAGAGGCCTACTGCTGTGTGCGCGGGTTTTAAGGACAAGAAGAGATCTGTAGCTGAGTGCGCAGATCACAACTGTGATTTTGTAGCAAGTTGAATAAAACACAGTTCTGTGGATGTAACCCCTACACTGGGAGTGAACCACGTTATATCTGGTGTTGTGGTTCTTGTGATTGTCTCTGTTTCTGTTTATATTTCTTGCATTAATAGCTAGATATATCTGATAAATAAGATCACTGCTAATAAATAGCTTCGCTGTGAATTCCCAGTAAAGGGTTGAGCAAGTCACTTTGTGTTTATTTATATGCAAGCTATATATACTAGTCGAAGTTCTGTGTTGATTGGATATAGGCTGTTAGAGACTAAAGGTACAGTAATATCCCTCTTCTGCTTGCAGAAACCTGATTCTGTGGCATCCCATAGATTTTTCGTGTGAGACTGCAACCTGCATGCAGGTTGTTGCCGAAAGGGCCAACACTGTGAGTCTTTTGTTGGTGCGAAGCAAAAGGTTTAAACCTGGGTCTTCCCTATTGCCCAACAACAGAATACATAGCAGATTTCTCTGCTAAGTTGTGAAGCCATATGGCTTCAGAATCTGATATCAGGTCTCTTTGAACTGAAGATGGATACTACATTGATTCTATGTGATAACAAGAGTTGTGATAATAGAGAACACTGTGTTCCGTCGTAACACATAGAAATCCGATATTTCTACAATTAAGATAAATATGCAGATGATGATGTTTCAGTATTTACATACTGTAGATACAGATGATGGTGATTCAGTATTTCTATACTGAATGTAGAAATGATGATGTTTCAGTATTCCCATACTGAAGATATAGATGACGATGATTTCAATATTCCCATATTGAAGATACAGATGATGTTTCAGTTCCACAGATATTCCACAGATGTGTTGATCCTGTAATTCCAATAGGAAGGATGGTCTAAGTTCCACAAATGTGTTGATCCCGTAATTATGAAAGGAAGGATCATTAGTAACTTCGTAAAGAACTAAATCCCATAATTTCGAAAGGAAGGATCATTGGTAACTCCGTAAAGACCTAAATCCCGCAACTCTGAAAGGAAGGATCATGTTGATGTTTTGATGATGTTGATGTTTGTATGATGATGATGATGTACTGATCGAAAGATCAGAGTATGATGATGATTACAATGTACTGATCGAAAGAACAGAGCGTGATGATGATGATGTATTGATCAAAATACCAGAGCATGATGTACTGATCGAAAGATCAGAGTATGACGATGATGATGCACTGATCGAAAGATCAGAGTATGATGATGATGACGTACTGATCAGTATGTGATGATGATGACGTACTGATCAAAATATCAGAATATGATGATGATGATGCTGTTCAAGAATTGAAGTATGATGATGGTGCTAATCACAATGTTACTGATCAGGATATGATGATGTTGCTGATCGAAATAAAAAAATGCTGAAGAAATTGTTGCTAATCGAAAGATCAAAGTACTAAAGATGTTGCTGATCGAAATGTTGAAGATGTTGTTGCTAATTGAAAGATCAAAGTGTTGAAGATGTTGCTGATCGAAATGTTAAAGATGTTGTTGCTGATCGAAAGATCAAAATGCTGAAGATATTGTTGCTGATCGAAAGGTCAAAACGCTGAAGATTTTGCTGATCAAAAGGTCAAAGTGCTGAAGATGTTGCTGCTGATTGAAAGGTCTAAGTGCTGAAGATGTTGATGATCGAAAGTTCAAAGTGCTGAAGATGTTGCTGAAGGTGTTGCTGATCGAAAGGTCAAAGTGTTGAAGATGTTGCTGATCAAAAGGTCAAAAGATGCTGATGCTGATCAAAGAGTTGATGTCGTTGAATATTGAAGACGAAGACTATATGATATTGAAAAGCTTCCAATGATTTATAGATGTGTTACCCTGATGATGTTGATGATGTCCTATCTTTCTCTCTCCTATTATTGTTGCTGTTGATGTTTTTGTAGAATACCCTTCTCATTAAGGGGGAGTGTTGAAATATTGTAACTTCAAAGAATATTCTATATGTATCTTTTGTGGTCCCCGAGGGTCCTATCGAGAGAACCACTTGTATTAATTTGTACCCCGATGCTTCTAATCAGAAGAACTAATAAGAGTCATGAGGTAGTCCCCTCTAATTGTAAAGGAAGGTCATTAGCACCCCAGTGTGGTTACTTGAGCCTACATGTGTAACTCAAGCCTACATGATTAACTCGAGCCTACATGTCAGGTGAGTTAATTGAAGTGAATGGATGAATATAAATAGAGGTGTAGCTCTCCTCATTTGTGACACACACACTCACTTGTGTAGCGCACTTGTGGAGGAGAGAAGTAGTTGGAGAAGGAGGAGGATTAGGTTTTTGATCTCCTTGTTGGTTTTACCATTTTACCTTTTTGGGGCATCTATATTGAGGAAGATTTTGCTGGGTTTTTCCTAGGATAAATCTTTGTGTTCCTTTTGTATGGTTGTGCTTTTCTATCTTTCAGTGATCCTGTTTATATGATTTTGTTATGAAATCGAAATGAAATACTAATGATCTAACTTATCATATGAAAAATTTAACAATTCCCCCTCACAACAATAGGGAAGTACCGATGTACTTCCTCCAAAAATTAGATGCAGAGTTTGTGATGGGGAAACATGTCAACTATTTTGACAAGTTGGGCTTCCAGGGAGTTGGTAGGGGGATTCCCCAACACCGACCCCATGCCAGGCATAGAGATGCCAATCCACAGATACCTGCACCCCATGCCCAGCTACCAAGGGCAGACATCCCTTCTGAGCATGACATGGTTTCCCAAACACAGGATCCATTTTTTACTCTAGCTGAGATGGTCTCTCTACACACGACCACTATTGACCAGAGAGCGCCCTCTTCCTCTGCTGGTGTACAACCACTAGCTTCTGGTGGTGGAGGGACATCTATTAGTGGGGATAGACCGACATCCCATGTGCCTCAGAGTGAGCCACTTGTCTACACATCGTCTGGGGGACCTTGTTATGGTCCTGGACCAAGACATGGTACCACTATGATGACTGGTGGTCAAGTAAGGACATTGTTTTAAAACTCTGTTATTGTTCAATTTTTAATTGTTCCATACTATATCTAACATATTAGAAGATTCGTAATATATATGCAATATTTACTCTTGCATGAGATTGATGCCTCTCATGGGGGTGGTACTGCACCCGGTGTGGTTGTACCCGAGGCCCAAAGAACCATAATTGAGGTAATATTTAAACACTTCTCATTTTGATATTACATATAATTTTGTTAATGCATGTGTTAGTCTTGATTAATTTATTAAAATGTCTAATATTTACAATTTTTGAAGTTGCAGGAACCCCACTTAAAACGTGATGCTGGAGACATTGATATCAACGACATAGTCCAAGGTGGAATTTACGACTACTTGAAGAATGTAAGTACATGGGTTATGATTGAATCTTGTTCGAATGATTTAAATTTATTACTGTACACTCCTTTATAGATCGCTAATGTAAATATAATTTTTAAACTTGCAGATGCTAGAGGCATCTGAAGAGGGGGAAAGAAATTGATGGAAGTGGTCACTCCAATGGTGGAGATATGTCCCAGGAAGGGGTAAGTATATTACAACATGTTATTTTTTCAGTACATATTATTCCATCCATTCAAATCCATGTCTAACTATGGTAACACTTTATGAATGCACACGTCATCATAGATCCCTGCACCGCCTCTCTGGTTTGGATCTCCTCATAGTCCAAACATAGATAAGGGGGTTGTTTACACCATATGAGGTCCCTCTTCCTTGAACAGAGTGGGTGTGCATGAGGATCAACCTACTCATCCCACGGTAATGTACACACTTCCAATGGCAGTTGTTGGTTAGCTATGAATTCACTTCACAAGTGGTTTTTCTTAATGTTATTTTCGCATGTTTACAACATCAGGATGTAGAGTCATCCATTCCAGACCTTAGTGGGATTGTTGATGTCGCTGTCAATTCCGCATCTACAATAGGGATAAGTCACAGTGAGGTACATCTACTTGAATATTTGTAATTGTACATTTCATTTGTATTGTATCTAGACATGCACGATGTCTAACTATTTAATCATTTGGTGAATGTAGCCACACCCTGGTCCATTAGTGCACACAACTGAGGTTGATGTTCAACCTATGGCTCCTCTTACTACTGAAGAGTCCTAGCCTAATCCCCTAGAAATGGTTTTTTTGGTGAGATGTTCATTTTTTACATAATTGATTAGTACTTTCTCATTCATGTACATGTTGATAATTCTTGAGATAATTGACATATTTTTTTTTATTCGCAGAGAAGCATGGCAAAGAGGCTCGTTGCAAGGTGGAGGACAGCAAAGGCACCTACACCCTCGACACCACAGGAACCTATACCCCCGATGGATGCAGTAAGTCTTTGTTTTATTTACAATTGAGTCATATTTTAAATTTTCAAACATTGTTATTGATGGACAATACTAGTTCAGTTACCTGATCAAGAAATATTATCATTGATTTGCAGTCACCAGAGATACACAGTGGTCGTAGACAGAGCCGAAGAACATCAAGGTCCAGGAAAAACAAGAGAAAGTTAGAATTTTGATGTGTTAGTGCAGGACAAATATGTATTTTTATGTACAATCCGGAGTTAGAGTATAGGGGCGCAGTCCAGGATAGATGTACTTTTTTTTGCACATGTACATCAAATATTTTTTTGATACATGTACATTGACAGGCCATAGATAGGCCTTTTATTTTTGTATTATAACTTTCATGATATAAAAAATATTTCATATCAAGGCTCTTGAGATATTCATGGTTTAGTCTTTTAAGTGTGATTATACATGTGTGGCGAAGAATATTTCTATGTGTAATGTTCCCAATTTTTTATAGATTTTACAATTGTATGGAGATATCAGTTATAAATTTGAGAACAATGCACAATTACAATAAATTACGTAATGACAAAACTGTACATTTTAATTGTTTTTTACCACGATCCAATTGCATATACAATGTTATATTAACAATGTCAAATTGTATTCAAAAATATGGAACATAGGTCTAATACACATTTAAGCACCCAGCACAGCTAAGCAACTGATCCAACTTGGTGGAATACAAAAGCACCTTACCCACATAACAACCTAACAAATGTTTAAAGGGTGCATGAAGTTGACACACTTAAATGATGCACCAGTGTGGTCTACATAAATAAAATTATTTTTTGGCATGATGTCTTTCATCTAACGAATAAATGGGATACTCATCAAACCTAAAAGTATCTGAGTATTATAAGGTTGATTCAAAATAATGGTTATGACTATATCCTGCACATTATGTATGTCCTGCATATTATTTTATCATTTTGTTAATGTACATGGAATTTGATGAATGGCCTCGAGTAACAACTTTGAAAGAGATGAAAGTTATGTGTGATTAATGTACATGGCATTTTTGAAGCATTCGTAGCGTGAAGATATATATATTTTGTAATAATGGCGTAATAGAATGGCCACTTGTTTCTAAACATAAACATGTTCCATTACATGGTTACTGATGTAATGGAATTGTCTCCTCCTGCATTTCATCTTACAAATGCTCACATATTTTATATGAGGGGAAGATATACAATCTCCTTCAAGTTGACCTTTATGTGCAAAAATTTCACCTTCACTTATTGAGCAAAACCCTAGTTTCCAAAATTGACAAAAAAAATGATCCCTTGTCCATGGACCTAGAGTAGAGGGCCACTCTAGCACTATTGCAATGTATTGAATCCAATGGAGCTGATGGTTCATCGATCCAAGCAATGGTCATCAATCTATGGAACGTTGAATCCCACCTCCCGCATGCTTTTAGGGACACCCGTTGAATCCCTAACCGGGGCATAGAGTGGAAACCGTGCATCAAAAATGGATTTCAATGGGTCATGCAAGTGTGTTTAGGCAGGTTCCATGTGGGACTGCTAGCCACATGTTCACGGTCAAGGAATTTGCAAGGCCGACCCATATGTGTAGAAATTGGACATTCACTTACTGAGCAAAACCCTAGTTTCCAAAATTGACCAAAATAATGGTCTCTTCTCCATGGAAGCATATTAGAGGGCCACCCTAACACTATCTTGATGTCCAAAATCCAACGGAGATGACGGTTTGTTGATCCGAGCAATGGTCATGATTCTATGGCACGTTGAATCCCTCCTCCTCCAGACTTTTAGGGACACCTGTTGAATCCCTACCCAGGGCATCAAATGGAAACCGTGCATCAAAAATGACTTTTGGTGGTTTTTGTAAGCTTGTCTAGGCATGTATTATGTGGGAATGCTAGCCACACCTTCACGGTTGAGTAATATGCGAATTTGACCCCTATTTGCAAAAATTTCACATTCACTTACTGAGTAAAACCCTAGTTTCCAAAATTGACCAAAATAATGGTCCCTTCTCCATGGAACTATATTAGAGGGCCACCCTAGCACTATCCCGATGTCCTGAATCGAACGGAGATAACGGTTCGTCGATCCAAGCAATGGTCATGATTCTGTGGCACATTAAATCCCACCTCCTACAGGCTTTCAGGGAAACCTGTTGAATCCCTACCCAGGGCATAGAATGGAAACTGTGCATAAAAAGGGCTTCTGGTGGGTCATGCAATCATGTTTAGGCATGTGTTATGTGAGAACACTAGCCACACCTTCACGGTCAATCAATATGCGAATTTGACCCCCATGTGCAAAAATTTCACATTCACTTACTGAGCAAAACCCTAGTTTCCAAAATTGACCAAAATATTGGTCTCTTCTCCATGGAACTAGATTAGAGGGCCACCCTAACACTATCCCAATGTCTTGAATCCAACAAAGCTGACGGTTCATCGATCTGAGCAACGGTCATGATTATGTGGCACGTTGAATCCCACCTCCTACAGGCTTTCAGGGACACCTATTGAATCCCTACCCGAGGCATAGAATGGAAACCGTGCATAAAAAAGGGCTTCTGGTGGGTTGTACAAGAATTTTTAGGCATCTGTTATGTGGGAATTCTAGCCACACCTTCACGGTTGATCAATAAGTGAATTTGACCCCCATGTGCAAAACTTTCACATTCCCTTACTAAGCAAAACCCTAGTTTCCAAAATTGACCAAAATAATGGTCTCTTCTCCATGGAACTAGATAGAGGGCCACCCTAGCACTATCTCGATGTCCTGAATCCAATGGAGCTGATGGTTCATCGATCCAAGCAATGGTGATTATTCTGTGGCACGTTGAATCCCACCTCCTACGAGCTTTCAGGGACACTTGTTGAATCCCTACTCAGGGCATAAAATGGAAACCGTGCATAAAAAAGGGCTTCTGGTGGGTCGTACAAGCGTGTTTAGGAACCTGTTATGTGGGAACACTAGCCAGAGCTTCACAGTCGAGCAATATGTGAATTTTACCCCCATGTGCAAAAATTACACATTCACTTACTGAGCAAAACCCTAGTTTCCAAAATTGACCAAAATAATGGTCTCTTCTCCATGGAACTAGATTAGAGGGCCACCCTGGCACTATCCCGATGTCCTGAATCCAACGGAGCCAACGGTTCATCGATCCAAGCAACGGTCATGATTTCGTGGCACATTGAATCCCACCTCCTACAGGCTTTCAGGGACACCTGTTGAATCCCTACCTGGGGCATAGAATGGAAACTGTGCATAAAAAAGGGATTTTGATGGGTCATACAAGTGTGTTTAGGAACCTATTATGTGGGAACACTAGACACACCTTCACAGTCGAGCAATATGCGAATTTGACCCCCATGTGCAAAAATTTCACATTCACTTACTGAGAAAAACCCTA
The DNA here is from genome assembly GCA_001517045.1 of Pseudotsuga menziesii. Lineage (NCBI taxonomy): Eukaryota > Viridiplantae > Streptophyta > Pinopsida > Pinales > Pinaceae > Pseudotsuga > Pseudotsuga menziesii. The sequence goes on along the minus strand of LPNX011154692.1, from coordinate 65,701 downwards.
GTTTCCTAAATTGACCAAAATAATGGTCTCTTCTCCATGGAACCAGATTAGAGAGCCACCTTAGCACTATCCCGATGTCCTAAATCCAATGGACTTGATGGTTCATCAATCCGAGCAACGGTCATGATTCTGTGGCACGTTGAATCCCACCTCCTATAGGCTTTCAGGGACACCTGTTGAATCCCTACCTGGGGCATAGAATGGAAACCGTGCATGAAAAAAATATTATATTTAAAGGTTTCAATGATCTCACTACATGCACACTAAAGTCAACTTCGTGAATCAACATGATTTGAAGAATAAGTCCACCGGATTTGAAAAATTTGAGTTGGACATTAGATTGATTCTGAATTGAGGTGTAACAGTAAGATAAGATTAGGGTTAGGATTAGGGTTTCCTAGGTAGGGTTATGGTTATGGGCCATGCATGTTAAACAATAAACCCTAGTTAGGGATAGGGTTTTCCAAGTTTGGCATTTGTTGGCATGAAATGCATTGTCCAGCTTTGGCCCAAATCTCTTATTATCTTTTATTATCTTTTAAGTAGAAATTAAACTTTTAAATAAATAAAAAAAATGAGATGAAATTCCAACACTACTATGCACTACCCCTTTGGCAATGGACATGCGGGTATAAGAGGTGAGCTGTCAAGAAGGAAATTATACGAGCCTTAAAACATAAGTTTATTGTTTCGGCATCTTGTTTCCATCATCCTAGTTGTATATAACGGCTGAAAACATTGACAATATTACCTACTTGTAAAATTAGGGTTTTAGTCCTGTAAGAGAGCCTACAAAGAACTTTGATAGGTATGACCTACAGAGGTACATGTATGTATTCTAATGTTATGTATATCATGTGAATGAGATCTTGAAATGTTCATATGATTGATATATATGGTTTATTGATCATATGTAAAATTTTGGCATGTTCATTAACTTGACATAGAAGAGAATTTTTGGCATATTTATAAACAACATTATGCAAAATTTCGCATATCAAGAACAAAAAATTGACATATTCATAAGAAACATACATGGGAAAATTAAAATTATGATACATACCTCATCATGCTAGATCCCACCTAATATCATACAACCAAGGCCTCCGGATCATCTCTTATAATGATGGTCTCCATTAGTCTCTCGTGCTATGTATCTGGTAAGAACTAGCATACAAGAACACAAAATTGACATATTCATAAGAAACATAAATGGGAAAATTAAAATTATGATACATACCTCATCATGCTAGATCCCACCTAATATCATACAACCAAGGCTTCTAGATCATCTCTTATAATGATGGTCTCCATTAGTCTCTCGTGCTATGTATCCGGTAAGAAGTAGTGTACAAGAACACAAAATTAACATATTCATAAGAAACATACATGGGAAAATTACAATTATGATACATACCTCACCATGCTAGATCTCACCTATTATCATACAACCAAGCCCTCCGGATCATCTCTTATAATGATGGTCTCCAATAGTCTCTCGTGCTCTGTATCCAGTAAGAAGTAGCGTACCTTGGTAATTAAGTTGGTAAAGTGATACACACTTGCACCTGGTTTGTAATCCCTGTAAACACATCCACCCTTTTTTCTTGCATTGTTGTCATGTGTAAGATATTCACCTTTAACAACCATAGACCCAATGGGGAAGTGGTTGTTTTCATCATCAGTCATGGTCATAATGAGGGTTTGCTTTCCCTCTATACAACATGCCAACCAGTAATCACCACCCCATTCACTATATTTTGAGGCAACCACTATGTTTATGTGTCCTGCATAGTATGATTGTAGGTATATGATCAAATATTTTTCGTGTGATACAAGGCCATTAATGTGAGTTTCAAGACTACGTAAATTTTACAAAAAAATGTTAAGGAAATGCATCATACCAGGTTATACAAGGTCTGATACATGATCAAAATATATAGAAATAGACGATTGGTCTTCTTCCAACGGAGTTAACTCAACAATTGCATGTTGATCAAGTGGAAGTGATATGCGATCCCATCCATCAACCCAATCCAATGATTCACACACATCCCAGTCACCATCACAACAAGGCGGGCAAAAACAAGTGAGTTTTCTGGTCCAAATGTCAAATACTGGGTTATCAGAGCTTCGAACCGAATGAAAGCCACAAGTCCCAGGAACAGTCTTGCATTCCCATGCATGTGAACGATCTATGTCTACTACCTCCCAAAAAAATCTCTCCAAATGTCTCTTTCTTGTGGATTCTACTTGCATAGCTGAATCCTCTCCCATTACTGACATGCACTACCTGACTATAGATTGAGCATTTTGAATAGTAGATATTGTAGATAATTTCAATTCCTCTCTTCGTAGGGCTGTTTTGACACATGCTCCGGCTCCATCATGCTCTCTTTTTTCATGCCTAATCTCAAAATAGTTCCACATATGTGGAACTTTGTAGTTTTTATGCAATGAACATAACCATTGAAATATGCGTGCATTTTTTAACTGACCAGCACATCCATCAGACCAAATCTAGTCTCGATCCATCTGTATGTTTCTGCCCTTCAAATGATCATAGAACATGATGAAGTAATGACCTACATAGTGGAAGTCATGGCACCTATCATCACTTATGTAGAAGTGATATTCCTTTAAAATTTCTCTTTTCTCTTCACTGCTATTTGGGCCATGCCTAAATGTGATATGCACCATCAAGGAAACCTGCTCAGAGTGATAATACTAACTTTGGATCTCATTTTGAGGTTGCAGAGTGTAGTTCTCGGCGAAATCAACAACTAAAAGTATAGTACCATGAGGAAATGTATCTCTGCATATTCTAAACTTCTCATCCTGCCATCGTGCCAAGTGGACATGCTGAACATATTGACGTGTCTTTTCAATAAACTCCTTGACGAAGACACTAACTTGTACCTATTGACACAAAATGATCTCAATATCAGGTTTTTTTGTAAGTAAGGAATGAAATGCAACTGTTCAAACATAAATTTATAAATAAATGCATGTACTTGAGATGTCACCAATTGTATTTTTTTTCTTTCTTTCCTTGGGACTATTTCATAGCTGATATATTTGAAACTTTTCATGTCTATAACCATATTCCCAAATTCATTGTCTCCAGTCTCGTGCATACATTGGCTCAATAATGCCATTCCAGCACAGCTGGAGTAAGTTCCATCCAAACAGGATTTTGCATAGTAAGCTTGCCCCTCAGGCTATTGCACATGATACTATGAATGAATTCTCTTTATGAGGTTGGTGGTATTGTCAAGGAGCAATCCTGCACATGGTTAGTATGCAACACACGACAAATGTACAAAAATGTTTAATAGTAATATTCATATTCTACATGGTATCTACAACAACAAGTGTTATGAAGAGTATTTATTCTAACATACCAGGGCTTACATTTCTCAAAATATCTTTGCCCCAAATTCAATTGTCTATGTTCATTCCTAAATTTCTTGTATAGTTCTATTTGTGTTATATCAAGAATATGCTTAATATGTGGTTCATGGTCCTTTGAACCCCTCCTTAGTTTTAGTACATCCTTCTGGTTTGAAGAAGGCCTTGTGTGATCATGCCAAAAACTCTACACTAGTCCCTTTATTGCATCAACTAGCTTCATGTCACGACGTGGAAACCGACCAATAAAGGCCCAAAAATCTATCTGGGTGGTTGTGTCAAGATGTTCTCTTCTAATAGAATACCTACAGGGGGTTTTTACATTCAACTTAACTAGTTTAGATGTAGGCTTGAGAAAACGAAGGACCCTGGTGTTCTTATTTACAATTGCTTGTGACAACACATGATGAGCCACATTGCGGTCCTTTGACCGTGCATTCTTACCAATTTTACCAAAGGCATCTACTAAGCTTTTAACTATATGAGAACTTGGTCCAGAAGGCTTTATCATCTTTATCCCTAACGATTTCCTAACAATATTCATGCCCCTAGATTTTAACAATGATAAAAATAATCTACATTTATCTCCATCACATTTTGAAACAAAATATTTATTTAGTATCTGTTGAATTTGATAAGCAATACTACGTTTAGATAGCGTACCTTCAATGGAATTGAAGAGTCCTTCATCAACTTGTATACGCTTCGGAGTTCTTCGACGTGTGCTTTCTAATGGAGGTAAGGGGGTTGGATTTCTATCATCTAGTGCATCAACAATACGCTCTGGCATTTCGGTAGCAACTTGTTGTCCTTCATTCTCTTCCTGGTAGTTGGATGGTGGAAGTCCAACATCCTCATCGATGGTCCGGATAATATTTTCTTCTTCAACAGTAGGCTCCATGTCCAATGCCTCTTCAACAGTAGACTCCACGTACAATGCCTCTTCATGAGCTTTGTCTTGAGACGGTAACTTATCACTTTGACTTGATGTGGGATTTGAAACATCCCCTAATGAGCACCTACGTTTTTCTTCTTGAATACTTCCATGGGGTGCTTGTTCAAAAACTATTGTGGAAATTGAAGGTCGCTTTAGTGAATGCTTCCTTTTTCTTGTGCTGGATTAATAGGATGAACCACCGTATCCTCTATAATTGGATTTGGATTAGTTTCCAAAGAAAGCCTCTGATTCATCATGTCTATTCTTTTCTTTTCTTTCTCTTCTTCGACGACTTCTTGAGGTCTCTTCTTCCTTGCTGATTTTCTTCCTCAGTTACGTACATTCCCCATCACCACAATGATTAATGTCAATATAGTTTGTTTTTGTTGCTCCTCAATTACAAGCTTTGAAACCTTTAACTTGCTTTATAACTATTGATCCTTCAAGGTGCTTCAATCTTCCTTCTCAATTGTTCATATTTCCCATCAAAACAATAATGAATGGGAAAATTTACCTTTGATTCTCTTGAATAATAAGCAAATGAAAGTTAAATCATAAATTGTTTCTCAAGATGATTTTCTTGTACAATTGTGTATATCCACCATCACCATCAAATGACATTGAAGCTTGATATCTTATCATGTGTGCTCCTCAACGATGAAAGATATCCTCAATGTTGCACCTGCATAACAAAAAGAATGATGGAGAATGTGTAAATTGTGAGTATTTTCATAGGCGGGCTCGTGCTCCTAAAAAAAACGCGTGGTAATCGGATAAATTCATAAAAACAGAGTGAAGTTGCTCTCGGACAAAAATAATTCACTGTTTTTACAGTCCCAAAATGCGTACGCGTTATGTAGAGTAAAAACGCGTACGCGATTTGTTTAAGTATAACGCGCATGCGATATGGTTAAGCACAATTAATAGAGTGGGTGCACAGCTAGGGCAACGAATAAGATCATAACTTCCCAAATGTTTTCTATGGCTAGCAACAAAACAAATGTTTTTAGTGTTCCCTTCTTTTCATGCATATAAATGTTTCTTTCTATAGCCCCAATAATCCCTACATATCCCTATCTCTTTCTAAATGTACCTCCCTCATTCTCTCTGCATCCCTCCCTATATGTTCCTTTTTCTCTCTTACTCCATCCCTCCATACTGATGGTGATGAAGACGATGATGATTATCATGATGGTGATGATGATGATGATGATGATGATGACAACAATGGTGATGATGATGTTCATGATGTTGATGGTGATGATGATGATCATGTTGATGATGATGATGATGAAGGTGATGATGAGGAGGAGGAGGAAGGTGATGTTGATGTTCATGATGACGATGGTGATGATGATGTTGATGTTTATGATGACGATGGTGATGATGGCGTTGATGATGTTGATGTTGATGATGACGATGGAGATGAAGATGATGATGATGATGAATATGGAGATGATGATGAACATGATGATCATGCCTTTTTTGATGATGATGATCGATGATGGTGATGATGAGGATGAGGATGGTGATGATGGTGATGATGATGGTGATGATGAGGATGAGGATGGTGATGAAGGTGGTGATGATGATGATGAAGATGTTTATGATGATGATGAGGAGGAGGAGGAGGATGAGGATGATGAGGAGGAGGATGAGGATGGTGATGATGGTGATGATGATGAAGATGTTTATGATGATGATGAGGAGGAGGATGAGCAGGATGAGGATGGTGACGATGGTGATGATGGTGATGATGATGATGATGACGACGATGATGTTGATGATGAGGAGGAGGAGGATGAGGATAATGTTGATGATGATGATGACGATGGTGATGATGATGATGATGATGATGATGATGATGACGATGCTGGTGATGATGATGATGATGATGACGACGCTGGTGATGATGATGTTCATGATGTTGATGGTGATGATGATGATCATGTTGATGATGTTGATGTTTATGTTGATGATGATGATGATGATGATGATGATGACAACGATGGTGATGATGATCATGGCGATGTTGATGATGATGATAGATGATCAATGATCATGGTGATGATGAGGATGAAGATGGTGATGATGATCGATGACCAATGATCATGGTGATGATGGTGATGGTGATGATGATGAAGATGATGGTGAGGATGTTGATGGTGATGATGATGATGATGATGATGATGATGATGGTGATGATGGTGATGATGAAGATGTTTATGATGATGAGGATGAGGATGATGATGAGGATGAGGATGGTGATGATGGTGATGATGATGATGATGATGAAGAAGATGTTTATGATGATGAGGAGGAAGAGGATGAGGATGGTGACGATGGTGATGATGATGGCGATGGTGATGATGATGATGACGATGATGATGATGATGAGGATGATGTTGATGATGATGATGTTGACGACAACAATGATGATGATGTTCATGATGTTGATGGTGATGATGATGATGAAGATGATGAGGAGGAGGAGGATAATGATGATGATGAGGATGATGACGATGATGTTGATGATGATGATGATGATGATGATGACGACGACGCTGGTGATGATGATGTTCATGATGTTGATGGTGATGATGATGATCATGTTGATGATGACGATGAAGGTAATGATGATGATGACAATGATGATGATGATGATGATGATGACGCTGGTGATGATGATGTTGATGGTGATGTTGATGATCATGTTGATGATGTTGATAATGATGTTGATGTTGATGACGATGATTATGATGATGATGATGATCATGGCGATATTGATGATGATGATCGATGATCAATCATCATGGTGATGATGAGGATGAGGATGGTGATGATGATCAACTAGGGAAATGAATAAGATCATAACTTCCCAAATGTTTTCTATGGCTAGCAACAAAACAAATGTTTTTAGTGTTCCTTTCTTTTCATGCATATAAATGTTTCTCTCTATAGCCCCAATAATCCCTACATATCCCTATCTCTTTCTAAATGTACCTCCCTCATTCTCTCTGCATCCCTCCCTATATGTTCCTTTTTCTCCCTTACTCCATCCCTCCATACTAATGGTGATGAAGACGATGATGATTATCATGACGGTGATGATGATGATGATGATGACGACGACGATGGTGATGATGATGTTCATGATGTTGATGGTGATGATGATAATCATGTTGATGATGATGATGATGAAGGTGAAGATGATGATGATGAGGAAGGTGATGTTGATGTTCATGATGTTAATGGTGATGATGAGGTTGATGTTGATGATGACGATGGTAATGATGATGTTGATGATGTTGATGTTGATGATGACGATGGTGATGAAGATGATGATGATGATGAAGATGGAGATGATGATGAACATGATGATCATGCCTCTTTTGATGATGATGATCGATGATCAATGATCATGGTGATGATGAGGATGAGGATGGTGATGATGGTGATGATGATGATGATGAAGATGTTTATGATGATGATGACGAGCAGGATGAGGATGAGGATGAGGAGGAGGAGGATGAGGATGGTGATGATGGTGATGATGATGATGATGATGTTTATGATGATGATGATGAGCAGGATGAGGAGGATGAGGATGGTGACGACGGTGATGATGACAGCGATGATATTGATGATGATGACGATGATGTTGATGATGATGATGATGAGGATGAGGATGATGTTGATGATGATGACGATGACGATGACGGTGATGATGATGATGATGATGATGACAACGCTGGTGATGATGATGTTCATGATGTTGATGGTGATGATGATGATCATGTTGATGATAATGTTGATGTTGATGATGATGATTATGATGATGATGATGATTATGATGATGGCGATGTTGGTGATGATGATAGATGATCAATGATCATGGTGATGATGAGTATGAGGATGGTGATGATGATTGATGACCAATGATTATGGTGATGATGGTGATGATGATGATGAAGATGATGGTGAGGATGTTGATGGTGATGATGATGATGAAGGTGATGAGCATGATGAGGATTAAGATGATGATGATGATGGCGATGATGGTGATGATGATGATGATGAAGATGTTTATGATGATGATGAGGAGGAGGATGAGGATGAGCATGAGGATAGTGATGATGGTGATGGTGATGATGGTGCTGATGATTATGATGATGATGTTTATGATGATGAGGAGGAGGAGGATGAGGATGGTGACGATGGTGATGGTGATGGTGATGATGATGATGATGATGACGATGATGTTGATGATGATGAGGATGATGTTGATAACGATTATGATGACGACGACGGTGATGATGATGTTCATGATGTTGATGGTGATGATGATGATGAAGATGAGGAGGAGGAGGAGGAGGAGGATGATGACATTGATGTTGATGATGATCATGATGATGAGGACGCTGGTGATGATGATGTTCATGATGTTGATGGTGATGATGATGATCATGTTGATGATGATGATGAAGGTAATGATGATGATGACAATGATGATGATGGTGAGGATGATGAGGATGATGATGATATTGACGACGACGCTGGTGATGATGATGTTGATGGCGATGTTGATGATCATGTTGATGATGTTGATAATGATGTTGATGTTGATGATGATGATGATGATGATGATGATGATGGCGATGTTGATGATGATGATTGATGATCAATGATCATGGTGATGATGAGGATGAGGATGGTGATGATGATCGATGACCAATAATCATGGTGATGATGAGGATGAGGATGATGATGATGATCGATGACTGATGATCATGGTGATGATGAGGATGAGGATGGTGATGATGATGATGATGAAGGTGATGATGATGATGAGGATGATGATGCTGATGTTGATGATTATGACGACGATGGTGATGATGATGTTCATGATGTTGATGGTGATGATGATGAGGAGGAGGAGGAGGAGGAGGAGGAGGATGATGAATATGATGATGATGATGACGATGGTGATGATGATGTTGATCATGATGACGACGATGGTGACAATGATGTTGATGATGATGATGATGATGATGAGGAAGGCGATGTTGATGATGAGGATGAGGATGGTGATGATGATCGATGATCAATGATCATGGTGATGATGAGGATGAGGATGGTGATGATGATCGATGACCAATGATCATGGTGATGGTGAGGATGAGGATGGTGATGATGATCGATGACCAATGATCATGGTGATGATGAGGATGAGGATGGTGATGATGATGATGATGAAGGTGATGATGATGATGAGGATAATGAGGATGATGATGATGATGTTGATGTTGATGATGATGACGATGATGGTGATGATGATGCTCATGATGTTGATGGTGATGATGATGACGATGGTGATGATGATGTTGATCATGATGACGACAATGGTGACGATGATGTTCATGATCATGATGATGATGATGAGGAAGGCGATGCTGATGATGAGGATGAGGATGGTGATGATGATGATCGATGATCAATGATCATGGTGATGATGAGGATGAGGATGGTGATGATGATTAATGACCAATGATCATGGTCATGATGAGGATGAGGATGGTGATGATGATGATGATGAAGGTGATGATGATGATGATGATGACGGCAACAGTGATGATGATGTTCATGATGTTGATGGTGATGATGATGATCATGTTGATGATGATAATGAGGAGGAGGTGGAGGAGGAGGAGGAGGATGATGATGAAGATGATGATGATGATGACGATGGTGATGATGATGTTGATCATGACGACGACGATGGTGACGATGATGTTCATGGTGATGATGATGATGATGAGGAAGGTGATGTCGATGATGAGGATGAGGATGGTGGTGATGATCGATGACCAATGATCATGGCGATGATGAGGATGAGGATGGTGATGATGATCGATAACCAATGATCATGGTGATGATGAGGATGAGGATGGTGATGATGATGATGATGAAGGTGATGATGATGATGAGGATGATGATGATGATGATGATGTTGATGTTGATGATGATGACGATGATGGTGATGATGATGTTCATGATGTTGTTGGTGATGATGATGATCATGTTGATGATGATGATGACGATGAGGACGATGATGATGATGGTGATGATGATGTTGTTCATGATGACGACGATGGTGATGATGATGTTCATGGTGATGATGATGATGATGAGGAAGGTGATGCTGATGATGAGGCTGATGATGATGATGATGATGATGATGACGACGATGATGATGAGGATGATGACGATGATGAAGATGATGTTGATGTTGATGATGACGATCATGATGATGATGTTGATGAAGATGATGATGATGATGAAGATGGAGATGATGATGAACATGATGATCATGGTGATGTTGATGATGATGATCGATGATCAATGATCATGGTGATGATGAGGATGAGGATGGTGATGTAGGTGATGATAATGATGATGAAGATGTTTGTGATGTTGAAGATGTTTATGATTATGATGAGGAGGAGGATGATGATGGTGATGATGGTGATGATGATCCCAATGATGATGATGATGACAATAATGTTGATGATGATGATGATGATGATGAAGATGATGATGATGATGATGACGACGACGATGGTGATGATGATGTTCATGATGTTGATGGTGATGATGATGAAGAAGATGATGATGATGATGAAGATGATGATGAATGTTATCATGATGATGACAATGATGTTGATGATGAGGATGATGACGATGATGATGATGATGATGATGATGATGATGATGATGACGACGATACTGGTGATGATGATTTTCATGATGTTGATGGTGATGATGATGATCACGTTGATGATGATGATGATGAAGGTGATGATGATGATGATGATGATGATGACGACGTTGGTGTTGATGATGTTCATGATGTTGATGGTGACGAAGATGATGAAGATGATGATGATGATGACGATGGTGATGATGATCATGGCAATGTTGATGATGATGAACGATGATCAATGATCATGGTAGTGATGACTGATGATCAATGATCATGGTGATGATGAGGATGAGGATGGTGATGATGATCAATGATCAATGATCATGGTGATGATGAGGATGAGGATGGTGATGATGATCAATGATCAATGATCATGGTGATGATGAGGATGAGGATGGTGATGATGATCGATGACCAATGATCATGGTGATGATGAGGATGAGTGATGACCAATGATCATGGTGATGATGATGATGATGAAGGTGATGATGAGGTGATGATGATGACAATGATGATGATGGTGTTGATGATAATGATGGAAATGATGTTAACTACAACACGCACACGTTTGGATTTTATAAATCGTGCACGCATTTTGCTTTACTAAATTGTACACGCGTTTGGATTTACTAAATCATGCTCGCGTATTGGTTAAATTCAAAAAAAGATTCCCACCAAATGACAAGGCCAAGCCTCCACCCATGCTTTCATGGAATTCCTATGCCTATGTGTCTGCTTTGTACTTTGCTTCGAATTCAACATGCCTATGCCTTGGAGTATGATAAACCATGGATAATTCAACATTATATCCAAATTTCCAATATGCTCGTGTTTAGCGGTTCGTCTGATTATGCTGCACACGTCCATTTTTTATGAGATTTTAGAAACAAATATGGTTTTTTTGCAAATTCTAAATATGTAAATTTTAACAAGAATACATAATTTTTTCTATTTTTTTCTTATTTATCTTCTGTCATCACTTCACTCCTCAACTCAAAAAACACACTATTAGTGTTTTGTCCATATCTCTTTTGTTTCTCAACCATTTAAAAAAAAAATTGTATGGTGCACTAAAGAACACCAACCTCTACATGTTATAAAAAACCCACTTCCAAATAATTGCATTAAGACATTCAAATGCTACACCCACAATTGACGTACCATTTTCGAGTTTTGATCTCTTAGATAATTAAAAACAAATTTAAAATAATGATTTTTATTATTGGAAAAATAGTCGTGCACTAGTCCTATATGTTCTCTATATGTATACCGGTTTTCGTAAGTTTATTCCATCATTTAGACACTCAGACGCTGCACCCACAAAAACATATACCTTATAATTTGTCCCAAAAATAAAAAGTGCCCGTTAAAAAATATCTAACTTTATATAGTTAACAACATTTTCAATAGAAAAAAATTATATATTTGGAAAGGTCATTCAATTTCCTACATTTCTTGTTTTTAACTAATCGCAAGATTCATTGTGTAAGTGTCTCAAAATATCCATGCAAGTTGATGGATGTCTGTTTTTTCAGTTTTGTATTGCATCTAACGCGCCAAAAGAGGCCCTCAACTTCTTGCACACACCCTGTTATATTCTTCCTCTCTGTTCCCATCAATTTAAAGATCTTGGAAACAGAGAATCCCAATTATAATCAAGATCATGATTGGAAGAAAAAAATCATAACTGTGGAAGAGCAAGTTACAGAAATGGGCAGAGCAATCCATGGGACTATGCAGACCAAAACTGCAGGCAACACAACACTGGTACAGCTAATGTAATGGATCTATTAAATAGATTGAGGGATTTTAAAATTAATCTTTAGCGAGGGGAATTTCAAAATTAATTTTGCGGTCGAAGAGTTTTGAATTTTATTGTTATCACTTGCTTTCCTTTCCAGATCATATGTAAAGGATTGTTACTCTTGCTTTCCAGATCGTAGGTAAAGGTGTAAACAATTCATTGTCCTCCTGCCCATTTGTTTTTAATTTTGCTGAATTTTATTTTACATAAGTTGAAATTGAAAATTTTGATTTCATATATAAATCGCATTTTATATCGAATTTCGAAAAGAAAAGATCTTGTTTAACCATTTCCTATGGATAATTCTTAAACCATGTCACTATTCCTCGTTTGCAATCCATTTTTCTGAATTCTAATGGAAGTATGTATGTAAGTCTGAATTATTTACATTTTTTTATATAATTTTTAATGAAATTTTTTATTACTTTTGTGATATTGATTTTGTGTAATTTAAGGTTTATGAATTTAATATTTTTTAAAGAATGATAATTAGTTTACAAAACTTATTTTTATAGATGGAACTTATTTTTATTAATTTTTAGTTTTAAATGTAAAAACAACCCCTTGACATCGTTTTTTAAACTTATATTTAGTATTTATACCAATTTATCACTTTCAGCACAATAACATTAAGAACGGCAATAACATGTCTTTCACAATACTAATTTTAAATAATTGTAAGCATACCCATTGATGATGATTGTGGAGGAATGTCAGTTGGGTTTTATTATACAATGACATTACCTCTATGTTTAAATCATTTACCCATTGTACCCATACACATTGAATTAAAATCAATAATGCCAATGATATGATGGTACATTGATTTGAACGCGAATTTTTTTAATCCATGTGATTATAATGGTTACGGCCCACGGGGATGACATGGTATTATCGTGCTGGTTAACCTTCATTGAGCTGAATTTTTGACTTATTGGGTTTGTTTTAAAATTTTTATTTATAAACTACAAAATATTATCGTGCTGGTTAACCTTCATTGAGCTGAATTTTTGACTTATTGGGTTTGTTTTAAAATTTTTATTTATAAACTACAAAATATTTAGGAGAAGTGATTTTGTCTGAAACTACAACATTTTTTATTTTTTTTCACATTTGTCTTTAAGTCTTTTTTATGAATATGATGAAAATTCCAGCTGAGATGGAGTTTCAAAGGTGTGGTGGTAGAGTTTTTCTATGAATCTTTATCCTTGGAGATTTTACACTATTTTAAACGGCTTAGATGCTAACACCATTTTAAACCGACCGAGATGCTCGAAAAATCAATTAGAGTTATAAATCAATCGAAACTAGGCCTTTTTTGAGTTGTTGGATTCCGGCCAATGAGATGCAAAGTGTTGTCTTTCTATACAACGTCTTTATAAATGATCATATTTTGATTAATTAAAAGAGTTAAGAAAGTTGGTAATGGAACAAATATATATTTTGAAGTTTTGATTCTTGGTTTTGATATAAAAATAATAACATGCTTAGATTAGGTTATAGAGCACTTTAGAACAATGTACATTGAGAAACTAAATGGTGGTGGGATACAATATGGAAGAACAAAAGTGTTAAAGAAGAGAAGACTATATGTTATTAGTATTGGAAAATAAGGTTTTTACTTGGGAGATGCTTCAAAAGTATAATAAGGAGGGTATTAGTATATATAGGGAACTGTACATTGGGAAATTACGTAGTGATGGGATAAAGTATGAAATAATAAGGTGTTCATCAAGAAAAAATTGTTTGTGGTGAGTATTGAAAAATAAAGTATTTACATAGGAGATGCTTCAAAAATATAATAAGGAGGATCTTAGTATATGTATTATGTGTAAGCATGGAGCATAAACTAATATTTTTTATCAATAGTGCTTTTGCTCAATAGATATGGAAGGATTGGGTTTTTAATGGGTCATAATGATTATTGGCTTGGATTGTGTGTTCGATATTGTTTAAAGGCTTGCTATGATAGACAAACATTTAAGAAATTTAGAGTTAAACCTTTATTGGTTTTGTGGGGTATTTGAATTGCATGCAATGTCCTTTTACTTGACAATAAAAATATGTATACATTCCAAGGGGGTATTGGGAAGAGTTGTGTGGCAAAGGCGTGGGGGACAGATCACAAGAGTGTTGTGTGGAGGGGAGACACGCACTAGAGAAAGGGGTGGTGCAGGTGAAATGGAGGTCAGTTTTGTTCTCTAAATATTGTGGAGGGTGAACTTGGCTCCTCTGGAAAGAACAAAGAGAAGCATGAGAAGCCACTTTTTCCATCAATTGGACTAAAGAATGGAAAGCTAGTTGTTAGCTTGGGCATGGTATGGGGAGAAACAAAAAACGAAGATGATGCTAAAAATTACACAAATCCATGAATAACAATAAATAATTATCTTTCATCAAATCATCGGTAAGGTTTTGTTGTTCTTATGAAATCCTTCAACAAGTTATTTAAATGGTTGTGAAGACATTCCAAAATCCATATCCTCATGTACGATGGGAAACCTCCAATTCAATTGGGAAATTGTCAAGCATTTTGGTCCTAGATTTGTAACGACATATCACCAGCAAAATTAAGTGCAGGCATATGCAGCTTCAACAATACTCAACTTCAGTGAAAATTTTATACCTGATATAGTAAGCAGGCTACTTGTCCTTTTGAAGAATAGAAGACAAATAAAGATGAGTATTTATATGATTGAGAGTGTGACCATATATTTACAGGTTTCTCTTGGAAGCGAGGGTGTTCATATATAATTTTTTTTCTAGGGAGAAATGGGTTTTTATCATGGACTACTAGTTGAATGAGACATTGAGAAATAAAGATGTCAGCTCTTAATTGAAATCAAGACGTCAATCCCATCAAGACGTTAATTTGAAATTGTCACATGAAACACTATTAAAGATCAAAGGAATCTTAGAGTTGAATGGTATAAACTTGTAAGTTCAATAAAAATAAATGGTCTTCTAGATCTAAGTACATAAATTGAATTTTCACTCTATCCATCTCATCTAAGATTGGTTTCAGCTCATCCAAATGCAACACTTCACTTTCTTCATCCAATGCACTAGTGATATCAACCCTTTCCTTATGGCCACCACTTATAGTTTGGATTATATTTGTATATGGAGGAAATGACGCCAATACAATATTCAAATTATATGTAGTTTCATTGTGATATATCAGAATGCCATTCCATTACATATTTGCATCGTAAGGAGATATTTCTCTACTCT
Source organism: Pseudotsuga menziesii (assembly GCA_001517045.1). Taxonomy (NCBI): domain Eukaryota; kingdom Viridiplantae; phylum Streptophyta; class Pinopsida; order Pinales; family Pinaceae; genus Pseudotsuga; species Pseudotsuga menziesii. The sequence continues at coordinate 49,552 of LPNX011154692.1, read as the reverse complement.
ACCCCTTTTTTCGCATCAACAATGAAAAACTTTTGAGTTTTTCTACTGTTGTCCCTCTTCGTTGCAATTTAGCATAGACATTTTGATGGCTAGATTGCATGGAAGTATTGGCAGCCTAGAACTAAGATAATTATACTAATAAATTATAACAAGGTTCTTAACAAATCTGTGAAGTTTGGATGTAATTATGTTGAAATGCTAGAAGTATGATTTTGACATTATATTGCCAATGAATTTGACTGCAAAAATAACATTTTAGTATTAAGAATAATACTTCATTCCACAAGTATTAACACACGACTCATAAGATTATTAATATCCATTCCTCCCAACTTTACTAATATTCATTCCTCTCAACTAGTGATGAGAATTATATATATATAATCACTCATCAAGGCTAGAGGAAGAGCAAATATATGGAGATTCCAGAACACTGGGAAATCCTTTGGGATCAATACACTCTAGATTTGCAATCTTCTCACATCTGGATTACTAACAAAGAAGATAAGTTGATTTGGAAGAAAGCTCAACTTGGAAAATACACCCCAAAGATTGGCTATCAACAACTCTAATCTCAACTCTTCCAAGAGAGTAAAAAATGGTGGCAGAAAGGGATTTGGAAGATAAAATGTCCTCTAAAGGAAAAAATATTTACATGGTGCGTCCTTGCAAACAAAATACCAACATGGGAGAATCTTTAGAAAAGATAGAAAACAAGCCCAGGATGGTGCAGTCTTTGCAAAGATGCTGAGGAAAACTCAAATCATCTCTTCCTTCACTGTGCTTTTTCCAAACAGGTTTGGGAGCACTCCAAGTCTTTCACATTTTCAAACTTCATTTAGAAAGGCAACACAGCTGAAGAGGCCTGAAAGGATTGGTCATCATCCCCCCAAACAACTCAGATAAAAGCCCTCCCACTTATCCACATTAGGGGCCTATGGTTGGCTAAAAACAAGGTCATATTTCTCAAAAAAGCCAGCTCACCTGAAGAGGTAGCAAGAAGGGGCTTGGATATAATCTCTTACTTTCCCCAAACAAAGAACACACCCCCCCCAAGAATTATTGTCCCTAAACAATTGGATAGAAACACCCCTTGGGAATTTTTTGATGGAGCCTCCCAAAACCTGACATGTGGAGGAGGTGCATGCTTATTTCTAAATCAAAACCACTATTTCCAAATATCCTTGGGACTGGAAGCTAGAACCAACAACTATGTAGAGCTCGTGACTTTGAAACTTCTCCTTTGTTTTGCAATCGAAAGAAACTGCAGACAGGTACAAGTTTTTGGTGATTCAATGGTGGTTATAAATTGGCTAAACAAGACTCAGAAATGTAGAATTGCTACTCTAGATGCAGTATATGAAGAGACAACCCGATCTCTCTCATCCTTTGAAACAATCTCTTTCAATCATGTTTACAGGGAGCAAAATGTGGATGCGAACAAGCTCAAAAAGACAGGACTGACATTGCAATGGGGTGAATTGAAAATTTTGGAAATAAAGGACTCAGAGGCCACGGAATATTTGCACATGCCTATTATAAACCCGCCACACTAAAACATTTTCAATTTGAAGGATATATTTTTAACAGTGATAAACACCAGTAGCAGACTTCACACACAGGATGAAAACAAATTCTCTTTTACGAATCTATATTCAGCTCGGAGGATGGAACAATATTGTTCAGGAAGTTGGTTTACATGGGCACTTTTCAACCACCAAGACAATCA
>LPNX011154692.1:0-47131 GCA_001517045.1 Pseudotsuga menziesii | reverse complement strand
TTTAATCTTAAATAAGAGAAAATACAAATAGATAAATATTTTAAATGTTAAATAAAATATGATATTAGAAAAAAATAAAGATGAATTAAAAGATATATATATATATATTAAATGTAAATTTGTTTTTAAATATTTTTTAATAAATTGTATAACACTATTTATAAAAAAATATTTGTTGGGTTTTTTAAATGATATTATCAAATAAATTAAACTAAAATTTTAAATTATTTTTTTTTTATATTAAATTCACATCTATTTTGTTTTTTATGTTTTTAATCTTTTTATTGAATTAAAAAAATTATAACAAATGAAAACAATTAATTATGGAAAACTTAAGACTACTTAATACTTTCTTTTAAACATTTCAAAAAAAAGCAATTTATATAATATGATCACAACTATGATCTCATCATATCTCTCTTCTCAAATCAATGTAATTACTGTCTAACTTTTTATATAATAATTACTCATTTTTAATCTACTATTTTAAATTTATTGTTTAAACTTTCTTTTATAATAATTATTTCTCTAAATTTGTATAAGTATTTATAGATTTCTTGTTTATGTTGGAAGGTACTTCCGTTCTTCCCTTCCAATAAAATCATGCCACTTTTATTTGACAACATAGTGAGTCCTAGAAAAAATTCCACTTTTACTTACAACATAGTGAGTCCTAAACCTTGACTCTCAATGGTATTATACATAAAAATAAAGTAAGATTTAATTGTTAAATAGTAGGATGGAAAGTCACTTGAGAATGATTACCAAGCTCTCTATTAATACATTCCAAGTCCAATTAATGTTGTTGACTGTTTCCTTCTAAGGTGTTTGTTGTAATCTTATAACTATAATTATGACTTTATACAAGAAAATTTGTTAGTCAAGTCTAATTAATGTTGTTGACTATTACCTTCTAAGTAAGCCATTTTCTTTAATATTGCAACTATAACAACTGACTTTATATAAGACAATTGATTATTTATCTTTTTAAGTAAAGATCATGAAGAAAAGTTCTAAACTTGGTCTATGTTTGTAGTGTTCAACCTAGGTTGATGATCTTCATTTTAAAACACTTTTTGTACATAATTAGTAGTGTTCTCAACAAGAACAAAAGTACAAATATTAGAAATTGGACTATTATGGTTGTTCAATGTTGACATAAACATAAGTGAATGATATGCAAGGGTGTAATGTCCCCCCATTCTTAGATAACAAACTCAAAGGACACCAAGGCTTCTTCCCTTTCTCTTGGCTCCCACTTTGGTTGCATCCCTTGAGAGATTGTTTGGCTTGTGGTCATGTGTTCTTATATATTACTCAAAATTTCCCATGAAATATTTATTTTTAATCATTTATTTTAGGATTTGGATAATATCTTAGACTTTATTATCTTCTATATAGGAGTGGGCCTTTCAATTCTACAATTTATCAAGACTATTTTACTTTGTAATCTCATTGTACTAGAGCAAGTTGGTTCTTGGACATTATTACAGGCGTCATTGTCCATTGCATCACTTAGAAAGTTGTCATGTCTTCCTCTACACTATAGTGCTTGTATAATTTTATTGTTTATGTTCTACCAATGCACATAATGACGACAGAGAAAAATGAAATGCAATGTGACTGGGACACTCCTTTTCTTTACCTTCTCAATTCTTTGGCCTCATCTCCCCCTCCCTCAGATGAGAAGTCCTTGCATTGCTCCCTTCCATCCTATGATCAGTTCCACATGACTATAAGGGAGATGAAGACTAATAAGCTTCCAATTGGTGAGATAATCGACTGACATTGTTGCTCCTTGATATGTAGAACTTTTCCAAAAGATATGCCATGTGAAAGATCACCAAACAATCAAACTAGCCTCCTAAACACCTTATGTTTTTATTTTCTCGCTTGTAACTTGTGTTCCAGGTTTCCTTTTACTTTCTCGCTTGTAACTTGTGTTCCGGGTCTTGTTTTGTTTGTCATGGATTTTTGAAACTCACTTGCATGCATTTTTTTTATTTGGGTATATCATGTGGGTCATTATATAGGCATCGAGACATAGAGATAAATGAGTTTAGTGATTATTTATAGTACTACCCAATTTTCCATCAATGTCTCCAATAGAATTTGAGAATTGTGAAAATTCAAAGATTTTAATGAACCTAATTTAGCTTCCCTCAACTCAGCTACTTGGTTGAACCATTTTAATATCTAGGTAGATTCTAGATCATGAATTTGGCAATTGTGGGAGTATAATCAAACTTCTCCTCCACCAACACCTTGTTCTTGAGTTTCCTCACTTTTAAAACAATTTATACTTTCTATCGTTTAGTATTTGTTGCATATCTACCATAAATAACGTTGTAGTAGGAATGGATTGAAATTGAACTTCATTTGGTCAAGAAATGTGAACAAGTTAATTGTTTTCTCTTGTCCTTTCATAAATGGGGTACATTGGATTATCTATAGTATGAATAGGTTTTATGGGATTCCACTAGGGTTTATAATATTGATATAACATAGGTTCTCATTATCCTTTCATTTTGAGGTGATTTTGATAGTTCATATGCTCCATATGGTATACAACTATTGGTTATAATTTGTATTCTTTATATTTTTTAGGGATTCATTAGACATGTATCTTACAATAAGAAGCTATGAGAAGGTCACAAACTTGACCCACATCTAAAAGAGAAATTTTCCACTGGTCGACTAATGGTTGTAATTGCTTCATGCCTTGGAAAATGTGGATGTGTTGATGGGGATGTTAGTTCACTTATATTAAGTGTTATACCATTTAGACAAGGAATTTAACATGTTTTATTGGTACTAAAAATGAGTTGGTACAAGGTATATTCTTGAGGATGAAAATCTCAAGTTCTCCATGAATAAGATTCAGAAAGGGAGCTATTCTTGCTTAAATTGGAAATGTTGGTTTCTTCTACATATTAACGATGTTAGTGAACCTATGTTTTGAATGTTTGGAATTAGCCCGAATTAACTTCAAAATAACATTATAGTTAGGAAGGATGATACTTTTTTGTGGTAACTTATGAAAGCTCTATTTTCTTTTGTTAGTCCTTAACTCCTTGGAGTATAGCAATTACATATTTCTTAGATGATTGTTTTAATTTTATTTTTATTCTATCCTAAAATGGAATTTCATGCTCTACATATTAACGATGTTAGTGAACCTATGTTTTGAATGTTTGGAATTGGCCCGAATTAACTTCAAAATAACATTATAGTTAGGAAGGATGATACTTTTTTGTGGTAACTTATGAAAGCTCTATTTTCTTTTGTTAGTCCTTAACTCCTTGGAGTATAGCAATTACATATTTCTTAGATTATTGTTTTAATTTTATTTTTATTCTATCCTAAAATGGAATTTCATGCTTAAGAACCATTTTTTGTTATGCCTCAAGATATTTGTGCAAGTTAAGTTAACATTTTTAGGGCATCTATGGAAAATGGTTTGAATTTAAGACTTTAAAAAGAATCAAGATTTTTTTTTAATAAATTATCAAAGCTAATTTACGTTTATGTTTGACTATTTTCAAAAGTGAAACTTTTTGGTAGGATTCTAGGTACAAAAGAGCTCTATATGAAATCTAGACTTTTGAATCAAATAAACCTATTCTTACTGACAACTAATTGATAATTTTGCTTCAAAAAATCTAAAATTTAAGATTGATTCTCAAAACTACTATACATTTATATATATTAAATCAATTTAGTGTCTTCTTTATTTTGATTTGCTAGAGGTGAACATTGTTTTTTTCAAATTGATCCGAGATGGACTCTATTTTCTCTCAAAACTTGATGAATGATGCTTTTTATGATCTACACCTCTTTAATTTGTGTTTTTTTTTCTTGAAGATTGTTTTCATTTTTTAGTATCATGGACAACCATAGATCCCTTTGGTGTTTTGTTGCACATTTTGGGGCAATTGCTAGTTTATTTATTATTAACAAATATTAATTTATTAATATATGTAGAAATATATTATGCGTGGACGAGGATGATGATGAAATGATGGTTAACATTCATTTCAAGACTACTTTGGTTTATGAAAATTTATGATAAAATAAATGAATTCTATGGTGTCTTAAAAAATTATTTTTATAATCAAGAAGCTTGAAGAGAAGCTATTATGAAATTGAGATCAAATGTGGGTGCACATAGGGAACTCTAAGAGAGTGTTAGTCTTGTAGAGATTGCAGGTATTTCTAGCCCACAATATTTTAGAAACTATCCAAGAATCAATTTCACTTTAGATCTCATGAGAGTTTGTTCTTATCTTGACTATATTAACTTTTTTTCTAGAACTAGTTAAAATAGAGATATTTTTTATCATCTAATTTAGGGTTAATAACCTCTTTATAGTATCTTAATTTTATTTTAACATCTAAATATTTATCACACCACATTTTCTTTATAAACATATAAGTAATAATATTTTTAATGTTATTGATATTTTGAAAAATGGAATTTTTCGTCAATCTTATCCCAATAGGATAATCAAGCCATGGCATCCTTATAACAATGTTGATTGATCCACGGGTGGTTTTGAATGGATTTTAAAGAAATTTTAGGAATTCTTTGGTCTCCCATGCTATTTGTCTCATGCTTAACATGTACCTAGTCATAGCTATGATCTTAATGTGGAAATACCCATTTCTATTAGGAGAATAAGATAAAGTGTATTTCTTTTAATTTTGAGTTTAGAAGTTACATAACGCTTCTAGTATTTTATAATATTTCTCCATGATTCTCTACAGATGTCGCAACCTCAAAATTCACATTCATGTACAAGATAACATGAGTGATGATAGTTTCAAAGATAAACTTATTTGTATCCCACATCATAACATCTGTTGATTTACAATTGTTTTAAACACCAGAATATGTTTTCCATCCTCAGTTGATCATTTTCTCAAAGTTGTAGTTGTAGTTAATCTTGTGATGAATATCAATTCCTAGATATTTGTAAGAGCACACTTCCTCCAAACTCTTATTGTCATACACACAATTAGCATAAGTGAACTTCTTGTACTTGATAATCATAAATTTTGTTTTGTTGGTTTTTACAATCATATTCATGTTAGAGAAAAAATCATTGAGAATTCTTAACTTCTTATCAAGATCAAAGGGAAATTTTCCATAAGAACACTATCAACAACATAGAGAAGAAGGAATATGACTATTCCAACTAAGATCATGCCAATGCAACCTACGTCTTCTAAGCATGTTTCTATTTTATTGATATATTTGTTGAAAAGGGTAGGGGAGAGGGGGAGGCCTCTCTTAGCTCAAATATCACAACTAATATATTTCTACTACCCCTTAGTTCTCTTAATCTTGGTAATGACATTCTTGTACAATGTTATCACGATGACTCTCAACTCAAGAGGGACCTTTATCTCTTCTAATCTATTCCATAAGTTATTTCTAGAAACTCTATCAAAATATTTTCTAAAGACCACATAGAAAAAAAGAGGATTGGATTTATTATTACACCATTCCTATGTAATGATCCTAAGCATAACAAACTGGTATGTGGTAGATTGGTGCCTTCTAAAACCCACTTGATGTTTATCATAGTTACCTTCACTTTCAAGTGATCTGTTGATCTTCTTTGCCAAGATAATACTGTATAATTTTTCTGGGAGAGGGCTAATGATAATGGTATGATAATTAAAAGGGTTATTTTTATGACTTATTTTAAAATAGGAATAATCAAGTGCAAAGTACATGGATTAGGGAAACATTTCTTGACTGCTAGATTGAAGCTTGTGGATGTGAGGGATGATGAAAGGCCCTCATATTTTAAGATTTAATATGGTATCATTCAATGTTCTTGGATTTTCCATTTTATAGGAACTTAACCATAAATATATGTCTTCTATTGACAAAATTTTTTCCATTAAGAGGAGGGTTTGAATGTTATCTATGAAACCTAGGGATTCACAAATTTGTTTAAGCTAGGAATTCCAGTCTTTCAAAATAATCATATTATTTTGTTTAGTTTTTAAAGTTAGAATTTGTCTCCATAATTTCTTAGGATCCATATTTGAGAGGTGTAAAAGATTTTCCTACTTTCTATTTATATAATACTTTTATTTTAATTTTCTATTTATACCTATTTATCTTTTCAATTTTAGAGACTCTTAAATAGCTTCCTTAATTTATTTGTTTGCATTTTAACACTTTTTATGATACCATGGGTTGGTTCTCCCTATTCCATATTTACTTGAAACTTTGATAGAAAAAATGTTTATGGAAGACTATAGGGAAGTTGTAAACTTATGAGAGAGTTGTTTGATGTTGTCCATACTTGATACATGAAACAAATGATTATTTAAATCATTTATAAAATGTTCATCTTTATTTCTATTCAATAATAAGTGGTTTTGGCCATGATATGCATCATGAAAAAATTGAGAGTTACAATTAAAGGTCTATGATTGGAGAGAGGTTTTTGCTCATTTAAGATGTAAAATTTTATTACTTTATTGTATAAAGGGATATCATATATAACAAAATCTACCACACTATTTCCAAGCACATGGATACAAGTCACTCGACAAGAGCTGAGCCATTTCTTTATACCATTACAAATTATAAGATCCCGATCACTAGAGAGCTTAACTATATTGGACCTGGACCAATTTTCACCTAGATACTCAAAACTTGTTTTGTACCTACTAGATAGAGCAAGGTCATTATCTAGTCAAAGTGGATTAGGATTGAAATAATTTCTTAGAAGAATATCTTGGTTACTTGATGTATGGGCATTAAAGTCATCCATTAAGAGGATATTTCCTTCATTCCTTAGACTATAAATATGATTTTGTAAGTCATTATAAGGACAATTTTTATCCAAATTTATTTTCTTATAGTTTTAGCATTAATACAAACAAAATAAAATATTTCTATGTAGGTTTTTATGGATTAATGTATGCGATCTCTAAAAAATTAAAATGGTTGCAAGGGTCTTTCTTATAAATCCTAGCATGGAAGGATATGATATTCCTAATATAACAAGATATATAGCTATGATACCTCTATGATAGGATCACTTGTTCTATATCGACCATAGGACAAATCCTTCTATGTTAGGGACTTGAGATTATTCACATTCCCAAGTTTTAACAAACAATATATTATCAAATTTAGTTGGAATCAAGCTTAGCATGGGTTTGTTGCATGAAAATCCCCATTGGTTCTAAGAGATTATATAAAGAATGCCAAATTACTATTTATTATTATCTTTTTTCTTTTCTATCCTAAATAACATATTTTCTATTTCTAATTAATACTTGTTTTCCTACTTTCCTAGCTTATTTTACATTTTGAACCTCCTTTCTTAATTCAACTTGATCTTTTTCAATGAGATATTCATTTATAAATAGTTTTTATCCTTTTAGACTTGAGGTTTCACTGAGTATGCCATATTTATGGTCAATAGAGATAACCTTAACCGAAACTACCATTTCCTTATTCTAAATTAATTTCCCTAACCTTTTTTGCATATGTAAGACAGGTTGCTTCAATTTGAAACTTATTATGTTGTTCTTCCATGACTACGTCTAGCGTATCCTTTTTCCCTCTTTTTTCAAATAAAAAGTTTCGATGTTCAAGGTTTGTTTCTTACATTCATGGTCTAATTCGAACAAGTTATTCATTTTCTCTTTAATGGGGTTGTTATGTAATTTACCTTCTAAATATTTATAGTCAACGTTTTCTTTACTTTTTCTTCCAACTCTTTAATCATGTCCTTCATATTTAAATTTTCTAAAGTATGGGATTTCCTTCTTAGGATTGGTGTTTCATTTCTTTGCTTTGTTTTTACATTACATGCAATCTAATCTCCATTGTCTCCAACTTATGAACTCCAGTATTTTTATCTTTTTGTCTATTTTTTATTTAATTGTCTTTAAAGGATGAAAAATTATTTTCAAGCATGTCATTTAACTCTGTTTCAATTTTAGCTTATATTTCTCACTTATGTTTTTGTACATATTCCATATGATCATAAAGGAGATTCTCTAATGACTCCATAGGATCATAAATTCTCTATAGGGTAACTAAGCTACATCTCACTTTGGAAATATTTTGTATATGTTGTGAATTGTTCATACTTTAGGAATATATGTTGGAGAACCTCCTGCAATTAAACAATAGGGAAGACATTTAAGAATAGAAAAAGAGATAAATATTACAAGAAGATGGGTGGTGTATAAAGACATCACTACAAAACTTAAGAACGACACCTTATGATCATAACATCACAATGGATTATCTCAGAAGATATCACCATAATAAATCAATTTTGGCACATCAAAACAATCCATAGGTTGATATTTTATAGTTTCTAGATCTAACAAATTCCTTGGAAGTGAGGATGATATGCTCCATAAATAAGGATTGTTGGTTCTAACCCTTTCCATGAAATATATAACGTCCCATAGATTAGTCAACTTCTCTAGTAAAGCCAACCACACTGTAATTCCACAAAAAATATACCATTTTTTTCTTAAGGGTCAACATACAGTCAAACTACACATGGGTACATCATGTATTTATAGCACTTGTTGCTTATTGTCTGAATGACTTGTCTATTCTCATATGGTAAAGATTTATGTAAATATTCTTTTTTGTTTTGATAAATAGAATCACCATGTTTTTAAAGTTATATAAATCATATGCATGCTCTTGTGGATCACCTTTGACCACTAGTTCTTTGGTGTTGTTCAATGCATAATATTACTCATACATTTATATGTAATTCTATGTTATGCCTGTGTGACGTTATACTTCCTAATTTTCATTTATATTTATCTTAAGGGCATGAGGTTCACAACAACTTCCCAAGGGTTTAAGCTATGATTTTTTAGTTCTTCAATAGTTGACATTGAATTTTTTGGAATTTGTCTCTTCAATGGCTTTGGCATAGTTATGAGCTAACTCTTTAAATTTCATTTATGTATTGAAAGTGTGAAATGTTCCATACTACCATTTGGCTATACACTATATGTTATTAACCTCACACTTTTCATCGATGAAGTGGTGATATTATTAACACTACCCACTATAAGCCTTGTTGAACAATATTTGTAAATAGGTATATGTTAAAGGCATGAGTTAAAAGGTTGACTAAATAGTTTGGGATGGTATTTTCCCATGCTACCTAGCACAATACATTTAAATTGAATCACATGTGAAATGGTAAAACCATGGAATAAACCCATCACCAAAGCAGAGAGTTTGGGGTTGATGGATTTTATGAAGGCCATGTGATTGGCAGGTGAAGGAGTGTCCAACTCATCCCATGTTAGTTGACTGCATTAAACATTTTGTCTTAAGGAATTCTTGGTTACCCAAAACATGTTTCAATGAGGGTTTGTGTTAACAATCCATGCCAACCCTTCTCTTTACTTTGTTAAGTATATTGTTGTTGGATGCATATTCTTTGTATGTCATCCCGTGAGTATATTGTATTATCCCACATTCATGGGGAGTAATATTTATTAAATTAGACATAGTATATAAGTAAGTGTTGAGGCCAATGAAGGTATCCAAGAGTTATTTGTATTGAGCTTGCTCAAAGGAGATTACCACGTCGAAATGGCCCATGATCAATCGAACTCCTTCTGTGTTCTGTTATTTTCATTATATCATGCATGTTCATTATTTATTGCAGCAAGTTCCTCCCATATGGTATCGGGGCATTTTCCTTAACACAAGTGGGGAATTAATTTTCTTTTATTTTTGGTAAAAAAAAAGAGGGCAAAATTGGGCAGCGACTTTCAGATCAATTTCTAAACCTTTTTGCATAGAATCAGAATCAAGAAGTTGTAGATATGAATTCCTCTTGAAAAAATACGCATTTTAAAAGAAAATCATCTCATTTGGAGTTCTGAAGTGGATATATCGCTGATTTAAATCAACTATTTTTTAGAATTTTGGTGACGGTCGCAGACATTGCAGAGCGAAAACCTTTTGACTAGGTTCCCACATTTATATTTCTAGTGTGTAGGTAGATGCAGAGTGGTAGTTGCAATTCCAGAAATAGGTTATAATAACAATTCTGGGAAATATAGCTTAGGTTATGATCATTTTCAAATTTTAGTCTTAAAACCCTAGCTCTATTTACGAGGTTTTTTGGCTCGCTGAGTAGAATTTCATCCTTTTGCAATGCTTCCCAGCATTGTTATTATTGCAGTAGTACTTCTTCTTTCCATATGTATTGTCCATTTCAATTGCAAGTTCGGATGAGGGAATAACCCCTCTATGCTTAACTATGGGAAGTACTTGGGCATAACCCTAAAATTCATTTTGAGGAATACCATTGGAACCCTGAAGTAGTTGGGCATTGACAGGACCTTCAAAGTGAAAATGGCATCGACCCATACCTGATTGACTAGTTCCCACCCGTGACGTAAAACAAGAGCTATCATTTGTGGAAAAGTGGTTATTAGTTTTATGTGAGTCGTGGAGTGAGGGTACTGCCCCAATATGCAAGCTGTTAGAAAGCATCGGGGATAATTTTAGGGGCGAATTTTATCCCAGTGGGATATTTTTCCATGTTTTTCTTCCAAAAAAGATTCACCATTTTGCATTTTTTGAAGCCCTGTTTCGCCCAATTTTGATGGGGTAAAATTTTTTCACCCTAAAAATCGAGAAAATTATTATATAAACGATATAAAATCCTTAGAAATTAAATTTTTTTTTGAAAAATATCGCCAATCATTTTATAGTTGGCTTTTTAAGAATTGGTAATATTCAACAACATTTATACACTTTTAAATAAGTATGGTTCCTTAAAATCATCCCTAGAAAATATTGGTGGCTAAGTGAATCCCTTAAACCTTTAGAAATTCTAACATACTTGGGGTCTATATATATTGACAGTTGAAAAACAACAGATTGCATCTATCTAAAGCCGTCACAAATCAATTCCAGGTTAAAAAAAAATCCCCTCGCTATCACCTGTGCAGGAGAAAACAAACAAATGGAAGACGAAATTACCTCCCTCAAGACCAAACTTGAAGATTTGGATAAAAAATTTCTCGGCCTCCATATTCACCATGCATCCATTAGCAATCGATGATATCCTAACTCTTCTGCAGACACAGGGTTCTCTTTTTTCAGCAACTCTTGTGGGTTGAAGCTTGATTTTACTCGCTTCAATGGCCATGATCCGACTGTATGGATTTACAAGGAATAACAATATTTCAGTCTGCATAACACTTTTGATGTCACAAAATTCCCACTTGCATCCTTTCGTTTGGAAAATGAATCCTTTCAATGGTTCCATTGTTACATCAAGGATCATGAAGAGCCGCAATGGACAGATTTTTTCCAACTCCTTTTGCAATGATTTGTCCCTAATTCTTTTGATGAATTCATAGGAGCACTCACTAAGCTTTACCAAATTGGCACTGTGATGGAGTATCAGACAAAATTTGAGAAAATGGTCAATCACACAGAAGGATTGGCCGATGTATTCTATAGGAGTTGTTTTATCAGCGGTCTCAAATGATGCAATCCAATTTGAGGTTAAAATGTTATGTCCCAAGAAAATGATGGAAGCCCTAGGCTTGGCTAAGTTGGGGAAGGACAAGATAATTTCTCAACAACGCACCAAATGTGCTTTTGTTCTAAATAGAAATATGGTTTCCCCAATACCTCCATACATGCTAGCTCCTAGAACTAGTCCTATCAAGAATTTGTCTGAAGCCGAGATACAGGAACATAGAGAAAAGGGGATTTGTTATCATTCTGATGAGAAATTCACATGGGGACATCGACGTGTTGAGTAAAATCTCTCACTGATACATTTGGTCATATTTTTCCACAAAATATTTCCACGTTTTGAACATTTGTGGATTAATACTTCATTTTTTTTATCATGGAGGAAAAATCGTGGCAATATCGACGTTTTTAATTTTAGAGGAACTTTCGTCTCTATATCGACCATATATGGCTATCTTTGCACACCCTCCAAACCAATGCCAGCTTTCAATCAGGTCAACTCATGCATTTTCGACACATTTTCTATAGTTGCGACAAGGTTATTGGTGATTGATTGAGCGCAGATTGAGGCCAGATTTATTTATCAACCATATCCAAAACTAGAGAGATTAGTCATACTCTGCTTCTTCAATGGGTGACTCAACAGGAAAAATAAGATCGGCCAACCTTTAGAGGACAATATGGAACTTGTGGGAAATGACATGCCTTCACTTTCCCTTGAAGAAGATTTTGTTGTCACAACTTTGATTGGAATGCATGGAAATGAAAATGGAGATCAATGGGAGGAATTTGTGAACAATTATATGAACCATTCACCAATGAGTGATGAAGACCTAATTCATGCCAAATATTCTTTTGATGGTAGATTTGTTTTTTCTTTATTGGATAAAATGGTACATTTCAAAGAACAATCTACCTTATGGGAGGATTCCTTCAAAGCTAGTGATGAATTGTGCAGAACTAAGGTTATCCAAATTATTGATTTGGTACATTGTGTTACATATTTAAAGAAAATAATTGTGGAAACTGAAAAAATAATTGGACAAAAGGATCAATGTTCTAAATTTATCGTAGTTCGAGCAGAATCGATTTTTTACCTTAATAGACTGAAAGACATGTATCAGGCTCAAAATAAAAAAGATGAGGAAACTATAGGGAGAGTTGAAAATGAGCTGAAAAATAGGCCTGAAGTTTTGAACATGCCACCACTGAAAACTGTATTTGGTAAGGAAGCAGAACTTTAGCAAGAATTGAAGCAGAAAGAAACATTTATTGCATGTTTGAAGGTTGAGTTTCAAAGGGAATTGAGAGAAGTGATCATTAAACAACAAAATGAGACTGTGGAATATGAATAAAGATTGGAAAAATTAAATAAGAAAATTAAAAGCAAATATGAGTCGCTACAGAAAAAAAAGAGAATTGAAAGGATTTCAGCAACTCTCGAGGCTAAAAGTGCTAGAAGAGGGACAAAATCAACAGTCAAGGGTAAACAAGTCTGCACACCATAAGAATCAACAATCGAGGGTAAACAGGTTTGCACACTAGAAGAATCAACAATCAAGGGTAAATAGGTCTTCACACCTAAAAAATCAACAATCAAGGGAAAACAAGTCTACACACCAGAAGAATCAACAGTCAAGGGTAAATAGGTCTGCACACCAGAAGAATAAATAGTCAAGGGTAAAAATATCAGCACAACAAAAGAATCCAATGTGGAGGTTAAAAAGGCCATCACACCAAAACTTTTTAGCAGTACAAAACTAGGTGATGTAACTATGGATATCTTACTCCAGTTTCAGAAGTCCTTGCAACAATGAGAGAAGACCTTGAATGAAGCTGCTTAAACAATTAATGTTGTAGAGTTTACATTTGGCTCATCAGATCCAACATTGAATAAGAATATAGAGGAGAAGTAGGTCGAAATTAGAGACCTTCACCAAAAACTATTGGAGAAGGGAAAATCACTACATTTGGGATGTGATAGTGAGATACAAGATTTGAAATCCCAAATTAAAGCTTTGCAGAATAAATCTATGGCAGAAGCAATTTTGTATACTCCATCTGATATCAATTTGAGGGCACAAGAGATCAAGAAGGAGGTACAATAGGTCAAGAGAAAATTAAGTGCAATTCAATCTAACCTAAAGTGGACATATGATCATCTTAAAAGAAAGGAAGATGAGCACTCAAATCAGAAAAATAATAATGTAGAGATGTTGAAGAAATTCCTAGAAGAAAAAGATAGATTGCATACAAAAGTGATAAATCTTGCAAACAAAGTGAAAGAGCAAGAAAAAACAATTAAAACATATGGTTGATGAAGCTTCTGTAGAAATGGAGGGTTCTGGAAAAGGCAAGAGAAGCTATAGTGAATTTTCTTATTGTAAAAAGGAGGAATTGCAAAAACCTGCCAACTTCCAAGCAGCCTAGATTTCTAAAATAATATGGTCTACATTTGATGTTTATGTACATACTAATATTGTTGTAATATAAATTGTTGGAAATGCATATATTTTGATATAGTTAATGTGTTTCTCATGTGTAACACAAGTGTAATGTGTAATCCATATGTGCATTTTCCCTATGTCTAATAGAGTTTAAAGTACAACCCATACCGAGAAGTGTGTATGAAAGTACAAATGATGAAATAAATTCTTCGTAACATATTCTACAAATGAATTGACATATGAAATATTCTTGAAATATATTCTACAAATGAATTGACAGATCATCATTTCATGCTATATTGAATAAATTGCACTATAACATAGACATACCAACCTTTTCTACAAACTCTTGTACTCATTTTTGTAAATTGTAAGATCTACAGTAAAATCCAAGTCATCCAGAACAATAATTGATAGTATTTTTCCAATTTTTCATGGCCAGAACTAAAAATGCACACCAATTCCAATCGAAGTACACTGTAGGTATGAAATTTAGAAGTTTGCATACAAAAACCTAAATAGACTACTATAGTTTTAATTTCAGACATAAATTAAATTTCTATTGTGAAATAAGAATGCATCCAACATTTGAAATGAGAACGGAACAACTGTAAATGGTGGTTTCTTGTTGGCGAGCATCATAGTTTAGAAACCAATTTCATGGCTCTGCAAGTTTGTATGGTCTGTTTCTTTTTTATTATAATATAAATCATCATCGTTCCTTGCAGAAATTAATAAATGAGAACATAACATGTATAATACATTTCGAGGAAAAAAATAGAGATAATGCAAAAATATAACAAGATCGATACTCAAGAAAGTTTTAAAAGGGGCCCAAGACCATTTTTTATTATATTATGCTTTCATTATAGAGCAAAGGGATAGTTTACAATTGAATCAGTAACATCAAAAAACTCCTTCAATAATAAATGTCCCTACTGCCTATTAAATTCTATTTATAGGCCTCAAGGGTCGGATTGACCATGTTACAAGTGGATTTCATTTGAGTGAAACTGAAATGTGGATTGACCCATGAGCCAACCCATACTCTGATGTACTTTCCTGGCTTTAAACGAAGATACCAACTACTGTGGAACAAGGAAAACATGACAGTTCAACACACGGGGGAAAACAGGGCTGAAGTGGACATGTTTCAATGACAGGGGTAGAAAGGGAGTAGAAGAGAAAGTTGCATTCCAGTTATCTAGATGGGAGATGCGAGTAGAGAAGAATTATAACAGAGATGAACATGGCGTGAGATGTATCTAAGGAGAAAAGGGAAATACCAATGAAAGAATAAAATGGTAATAAAGAGAGAAATTCCACCGACAAATATGACTCAGCAGAAAACAACATGCAATACCCATCTAATGTGAACAAATTAAAAGCTAGAAGTGAAGAAATCAATCCTGCTATGTTGCCAAGAGGGAATGCTTGGGTTGTTGAAGAGGGACAGGGTGATGACTCAGGGTAGGAAAGACTTCACTCAGTGATGGGAAAGGAATGTCAAACGAACATAAAAACAATAAAATTAATGAAACTTCCAATGAAAGACATCGAACCTGGATGAGACTATCTCCAATTCTTTCCAATTCTACCCATTTCACTCATACTATCAGTGAAATCAAATTTGCGCACATATGCAACCATACTGGACAAAAAATAACGAACATAGAGAATGGATTGAATAGTTCATATCCTACTAATAATAGTGGCCCCTATTTATCAATCTTACATAAGCAACATCATTGGTAATTGACTACAGTTGCTAGGAAGGAATCCATGGGGTCAAGCCAAATCTAGATATGTGTACTGTGTTGGCCCTTGGAATAATTGAAAGGTGGGAAAAAAAGGTTAATCACAATGAAATGCTGAGTTCACGTCTGGGTGATGTAGTAATTCTCAATGCCATCAGAATCCGACTCGATTCAGGTTCATCAAATCATAGAATTTGATGGTTTGTTAAGTGACGTATTTGACAGTCTGTTGAAAGTTCATAATATGAAAGGTAGGGAAAATAAAAAACTACCATTTATAGGTTTAGACGATTATATGACATATTTTACACTCAATACATTCAGCACGTGTATGACAGGTTTAGGTATGGGAAAATGAAATCAAGCATGTGCGTGGATTTTATTGAAGCAAGTCAGTTTTGGATTGCTTTACTCAAATGCACACCCAACATGAAAAAATTGTGGTTTAGGGAAATTAGACCCACAAAAACATGAAAAAACTACGAAAACTATTGTTTAGGGAAATTATACCAAGCCTAGGATAAGATATAAAATTTTCCAAGTATGGAATTATTGGTAAAATCTTCCTAGCTGACCTTAGGGAAATTCCCGCCACAACTCATAAGATGATGATAAAAATATTATGAGAGTGTATATCTCTAGATTCTTGTATGGTGCATCCAACCATATAAATATCCTGACCAAAAATTCTTTCAGTATGGAGATATCAATCTTCCAAAAGTGCCTCTTAGACATATTTTCACCGCTCTAGAAAAATGGCTGCCGAGGAGAGACAAAGAAGCTCCAGAAGATGAAAGTGGTCATGATGGATTCACCTTGTTGGCCTCTACCCATTGGGAATCTCACTTTCCAAGTGTGAAGGAAAAATGAAATGACCTAGGGTTTGAATAGAATTGGTTAAGTGTTAGACAAAGAGTTTGAGAGACCACTTGGAAATGCTCACAAGGGGGTATTCCATTGATGATAAAAATGATTAGATGATATGGTATTGTTCATTGTTGAAATCTATATCTAGCCATGCTCTTGGTTTTTCTTATGGTGACCAGATAAGGAAAATATCAACCTCGCAAAATAGAAGAAAAAACTTATTTTGCACACTAAAGACAGAAAAAATGGCTAAGTGTTGTAAAGGGGCTAAGTGATTCCCACATTAAGGTTGATGGCTGCACTAAGGATGATGCCCTCATGGAATGGCATGGAATATATGAGTATGTGGCATGAATTTGAAATCATTTTTGCATTATGACATCATTCTAAAGAAATACGAAAAATTAGTGAAAATCAGGAAATTGGCCAAGAGTGGGAATATTTGTCCAAGTAGCCTTAAGAGGATGCCCACCACAAATGGTTTGTTGAAGAAAATACCCGTACCACATGGGGATACTGTAGGATGTTGTTTTTCTACTCAACCATGGTCTCAATTTTTCCAAAGAGACACTGAAGAACAATTTATGGACCTGCCAAAACCGTGGATTAGCGAAACTAGACCAAGCCTAGGAGAAGATCAAAAATTGTTCAAGTATGAATTATTCGTAAAATATGCCTAATAGGCCTTAGGGAAATGCCTTCCATAGCTCATGGATTGATGATAAAAATATTATGAGAGTGTAGATATCTAGAAACTTGTATGGTGCATCCAACCATATAATTATCCTGCCTAAACAATCTTTCAGGAAGAAGCCTATCAATATGCCAAAAGTGCCTCTCATCCATATTTGCATTTTTCTAGAAAAATGCTTGCCTAGGATAGAGAAAGAAGCTACATAAGATGAAAGTGGTTTTTCTGTACTCACCTTCTTGAACTATACCCATTGGGAATATCACTTGCCAAATTTGAAGGAAAAATGAAATTACCTTGGTGACCTAGGGTTTGAAGAGAATTGGTTAAGTGTTAGAGAAAGAGTTTGAGAGACCACTTGGAAATGTTCACAAGAGGGTGTTCAACTGATGATAAAAATCATGAGATGATATGGTCTTTTCCATTGTTGAAATGGATATCTAGCCATGCTCTTGGTTTTTCTTATTGTGACTAGATAGGAAAATATCAACCTCACAAAATAGAAGAAAAATCTTATTTTGCATACTAAAGATAGAAAAAATGGCCAAGTGTTGCAAAGGGGCTAACTAATGCCCGCATTAAGGTTGATGCCCACACTAAGCATGATTTCTGCATCAAGGTTGATGCCCACACTAAGGATGATGCTCGCATGGCATGGCATGGAATAGATGACTATGTCGCATGAAGTTGAAATCATTTTTGCATTATGACATCATTCTGGAGAAATACGACAAATTGGTGAAAATAAGGAAATTGGCCAAGTGTGGGAATATTGGTCCAAGTAGCCTTAAGAGGATGCCCGCCACGAATGGTTTGTTGAAGAAAATACCTGCACCACATGGGGATATTCTAAGCTATTGTTTTGTCTACTAAACCATTGTCTCAGTTTGTCCAAAGAGACACTGAAGAAGAATTTATGGACCTGCCAAAATTGTGGTTTAGGAAAATTAGACCAAGCCTAGGAGAAGATCAAAAATTGTCGAAGTATGAATTATTGGTAAAATATGCCTAACAGGCCTTAGGGAAATTCCCGCCATAGCTCATGGTTTGATGATAAAAATATTATGAGAGTGCGGATATCTAGAAACTTACATGGTTCATCCAACCATATAATCATCCTGGCCAAAAAATCTTTCAGGAAAAAGATATCAATCTACCAAAAGTTCCTCTCAGCCATATTTGCACTGCTCCAGAAAAATGCCCGCTGAGGAGAGAGAAAGAAGCTCCAGAAGATGAAAGTGTTTTTTTTGGACTCACCTTGTTGAACTACACCCATTGGGAATATCACTTTCCAAGTTTGAAGGAAACATGAAATCACCTTCGTAACCTAGGGTTTGAAGAGGACTAGTTAAGTGCTAGACAAAGTGTTTGAGAGACCACTTGGAAATGCTCACAAGGGGGTGTTCCATTGATGATAAAAATCACCAGATGATATGGTCCTATTCATTGTTTAAATGGATATCTAGCCATGCTCTTTGTTTTTCTTATGGTGAGCAGATAAGGAAAATATCAACCTCGCAAAATAGAAGAAAAAACTTATTTTGCACACTAAAGACAGAAAAAATGGTTGTGTTGTAAAGGGGTTAAGTGATTCTTCCATTAAGGTTGATGCCCGCACTAAGGATGATGCCCGCATGGCATGGCATGGAATAGATGACTATGCGGCATGAAGTTGAAATCATTGTTGCATTATGACATCGTTCTGGAGAAATTCGACAAATTAGTGAAAATCAGGAAATTGGCCAAGTGTGGGAATATTGGTCCAAGTAGCCTTAAGAGGATGCCCGCCACAAATGGTTTGTTGAAGAAAATACCCGCATCACATGGGGATATTGTAGGCTGCTGTTTTGTCTACTCAACCATGGTCTCAGTTTGTCCAAAGAGACATTGAAGAAAAATTTATGGACCTGCCAAAACTATGGTTTAGGGAAATTATACCAAGCCTAGGAGAAGATAAAAAATTGTCCAACTATGAATTATTGGTAAAATATGCCTAACATGACTTAGAGAAATGACCGCCACAGTGCATGGGTTGATGATCAAAATATTATGAGAGTGTAGATCTCTATAAACTTGTATGGTGCGTCCAACCATATAATTATCCTGACCAAAAAGTCTTTGAGGAAGAAAATATCAATCTACCAAAAGTGCCTCTCATCCATATTTGCACTGCTCCATAAAAACACTCGCCTAGGAGAGAGAAAGAAGCTATAGAAGATGAAAGTGGTTTTTCTGGATTCACCTTGTTGAACTATACCCATTGGGAATATTGCTTGCCAAATTTGAAGAAAAAATGAACTTACCTTGGTGACCTAGGGTTTGAAGAAAACTGCTCAAGTGTTAGACAAAAATTTTGATAGACCACTTCGAAATGACCGAAAGGGCATGTTCCTTTGATGATCAAATTCATCAGATTATATGGTCCTATTCATTGTTGAAATGGATATCTATCCATCCTCTTGGTTTTTCTTATGGTGGCTAGATAAGGAAAATATCAACCTGCGAAAATAGAAGAAAAATGTTAATTTGCATACTAAAGAAAAAGAAAAAATAGCTAAGTTGGATAAGTGTTTTAAAGGGGATAAGTGATGCCCACATTAAGGTTGATTCCTGCACTAAGGATGATGTTCGCATGGCATGGCATGGCATAGATGAGGATGTGAAATGAAGTTGAAATCATTGTTGCATTGTGGCATCACTCTAGAGAAACACGGAAAATTAGTTAAAATCAGGAAATTGACTAAGTTTGGGAATATTGGTCCAAGTAGCCTGGAAAATGTGGTTTAGGGAAATTAGACCGAGCCTAGGAGAAGATACAAAATTGTCCAAGTATGGAATTATTGGTAAAATCTGCATAACTAGCCTTAGGGAAATGCTCGCCACTGCTCATAGGCTGATGATAAAAATATTCTGAGAGTGTGGATCTCTAGAGTGTTGTATGGTGAATCCAACCATATCTAGAAGGGTATAATAAGAGGTTTTTCGGCCAGTTTGAAGACACTATAAAATAATCTTCACAATAACCCACTTGCTATGAAATGTATATTATCGTTTCAAACTTACATATTATCGTTTTAACCCATATATAATGTAAAAATTATTCGAAAAGAAAAACTAATTATAACAGAACAATAATATACTAGACATAATTGAATGGAACAAATACATAATTCATATGCATTAAATAGTAGAATTGACCATATAGACTACACCTAACAGTATAAAATTTTATTAATAAATGTAAATATATCTAGCTTCAACCCCATGGTGTTATTGTCAACTTATGACAACTGTACGGACTATGGCATGCATTTTCCTAAGCCCAGTTTTGAATATTTACACACTTTTTTTTACGTAACAACTTAGAATTTCAATCAGTAATTTTTAATTTGTCCAAGATAATTGCAATTTTAGTCATCCATGTTCAAGTTGACTGCTATGCATTCCTAGCTTGCATTTTTATGCTTATGGCTTGCATTTTACACCAAGTGTCCATAACAGTAAAAAAAGGTTAAAATTGCACCTTTCATAGGGCGACTATGAGCATACGAGGTTAGGTTATATAAAATTAACACAAGGAAATTCTTCTAAATATATATAGCCATCCAATTTCCAAAACCATTTACTATAAACATTTAATAGGAGGGTTTGGCTTGCATTTTTATTAATGTAGGTGGATATTTCATAAATACAAGATAGCCATGTAGTTTTTTTGCACAAGAGGCACTTTCTGAACCAAAATTGAAAAAATAAATGTATAATAATGTGGAAAATATTAAAACATACCATTTCCAACTAAAATCACTCAAAAATACACAATACTTAGGGTTGGGCGGACATTTTTGTGATTTGGGTAAAACTGGGTTGAAAACACAAAAGTTGTCATTTTGTCAATTTAACTCTGTACAAATGAAACATAATTTTAAAAAACAGAAAGAGAATTTTGTCAAAAATATATCTATCTTCAACCCCATCATGTTAGTTTCAACTTATGACAATTGTAAGGACTGTGGCGTGCATTTTCATAAGCCCATTTTTGAATATTTACACAATGTTTTTTACGAAACTTAGAATTTCAGTCATTTTTTTCTTTAATTTGGCAAAGATACTTGGAATTTTAGTCATTCATGTTCAATTTAACTGGTATGCATTCCTAGCTTTCATTTTTATGCTTATGGCTTGCATTTTACACCAAGTGTCCATAACAGTAAAAAAAGGTTAAAATTGCATCTTTCATAGGTCGACTGTGAGCATACGAGGTTAGGTTATATAAAATTAACACAAGGATAGTCTTCTCAATATATCTAGCCATCCAATTTCCAAAACCATTTACTATAAACATTTAATAGGATGGTTTGGTTTGAGAGTACATCAAAACATGAAGAGAATAATATTACTCTATTATCATATTACTCACTCTATTTCTCTTATTTTTCCATAATAGTTAGAATGCCAAATTTTTATTTTATTATTTACTCTTACTTTCTTCTTTTCAATAAATATACTTAACATGCTAGAAAAATAAGTATACTTAACATGCTAGAAAGTTAACTATGTTGAAATTGAAAATGTAAGTTGTGTATAATTGACTTGAAACACATTTGTAATTTTTATTATAGTTTAGAAAATTCAGAAGACATTTGTAATTTTTATTATAGCTTGCAAAAGTCAGAACATATTTGTAACTTTTATTATAGTTTGGAAATGTCTAAACACATTTGTAATTTTTATTTTAGTTTGGAAAAGTCAACGTGCTAGTATCCTATGCATGCATTCGCGTGCATCTTGTACGTGCATCCCCTTCTTCCTTTCTAAGCGTGCCATCATCTTACAAAATGGAAAAAACAGCCTCATCTTCGATGTCGTCAAATGAAATAGGGGGTTCCAAATTTGCTGAGAGGTTCAATGTCAGAAAAATCGGAGAGAGCGCTGAGCCATGGAGTGACAAAACCATTTGGACAAAAGGTATGCTAAATGTCCTGGTCAGAGTAGGAGTGCGTCATTTTCTTTTTGGTTAGTTCAATTTCAACAATGAAGAGATAGATAATGCCATTTCTATTTATGATGATGAGTCCAAGGAAATGATTATTTTTGGGAGGAGGATTTTTCTGGACCCTAATTTGCTGTCAGGTGTAGCGGAAATTCCAGGCAGGGGGGGGAGTAATGTTGACCACCAAGAAAACCCTCAAAGTAGAAAAGGGTGAGATGGCAAACAAAATATGTGGAAAAACGGTTAAGGTTTCCCAGAATTTTTTAAAGATGCAAGATGTTCCACTAGGACTATACAAAACCTTAATTCAAATTGTACTTAGGACAATTATGAATCACCACAAGCAAGATATTTCAGGTGATTGTATGAAGTTGGTGATTCATTGGGTTGAAGACCTAGCCATAGATGTCCCTCATCTATTGGAAAAAAAATTGCATTTTGCACTGCATGAGAGAAATATGAAGAGAGTGATGTTTAGTTACCCTGGCACACTACAAAAAATTATTGACTTATATCAACCCAGCACTGTAGAAGGAAGCATATTTAAAAATACATACATTAAGAGGCGAAACTGGACAAAATTAACCAGGAAGTTCCTCAACAATCTCCAAAGGACAATGTACAAGTCCCTGAAGAGCCTTTTGAGCATTGTATGGAAGGTTTGGGAAGTGACCCTGAAGAATTTGATGTTGTCTCAATTCTATCAGGATTACATGAAGGCAGATAAATAAATGTAAACAAGATGCATGATGTTGATTTTAATGAATAGGAGGAGCATAGTGATGATGATATTTATGCTTGTGTAGAAATGCCACTAGTTATATATACACCTCCACAGTTCGTAGTTGAGAAAACTTCCTCTCCAACATCCTTTTTTTATGGTAAAACTATTTTTAAGCTACTCTTTGGTAAAATGTTTCATTTCAAAGAAGAAGCTGAATTTCATAGAAAAAAAAATTCATATCAGTATCTTACCGCAGTATAGAGCGTAGAACTCTGTAGGATTAAGCAGATGTAAATTCAAGATCTCTTAAAGGTAGGCACTATTTTTCAATGCTATTTTTCAAAAAGAAACAGTTGTCAAATTCCTTTTTTTGAAGCCTTGTTAAAATTTTCACTATTTACAGGTAATTGCAAGGTTAGAAACAGAACACGTGGATACTATGCAAGAATATTCTACTTAAATTTTGCAAATGGTGGACCTCTTTAAAGTAGGTGGCATTTTTCAATGCTTTTTTCCAAAAAAAAAAAATTCCAAATTCCTTTTTTTGAACCCTGCTAAAAGTTTTCCTTGTTTACAGGAAATTGCAAAATTACAAGGATCCCTTATGAAGACTGTGGAAAGTTCAAGAAGGATAATAGCAGGTAAGGACTTTGTTCTTTAGTCTTTGAATATGGAACTAGAGAAAATTCAGGATGAATTTAGAAAGGAAAATGAGAAATACGAAGAAGAATATATGGTTTTTCAGAAGAAAGATGAAGAAACCATAAAGAGGCTGGAAGATGAGCTTAAACATCGACCAGAGGTGTTGGACATTCCCCCTCTAAGGACTGTTATTAGCCAGGAAGAAATACTTACCACTGAAGTCAATAAGTTAAAATAAATAATTGAAATAATGAAGGATGACTTTAAAAACAGCTTTGTTGAAGAGTACAATAAACATCAACTTGAGATAAATGAATATATTAAAAAAGAGGAAAACATGAAAAACATAATTGCTAAGAAATATGAAGAGTTGAAAGGGAAAATAGTTGAACTTGAAAATATTACTGTAGAACTATAGACTAGAGGAGTTGAAAAGTTAAAAGAATCTGAAATTGGTAAGGGATAGTGTGGGAATATGATTTCTGGTGAAATTTATGATATGTTAGCACACCAACAGGCTTTAATAAGGTATGAGAATTCCCTACAAAATAGAGGGAAGGAACTGCACATAGCTTTTAATGCAATACAAGTTGATGCACAAGTCAAAAAGGGGTTAGAAATCTATCGTGCCTTCTTAAGAATTCGAGAGAATAGCTTGATGGATGCTAGTGCAAGAATGAATGCTAGAGCTGATCTCTCTGCGTGGTCAACCATAAAAGAAACAATGGAAAACAAGCTAGTCGAGAGGGATAAAGAGATTAAAGATCTCAGATTGAAAACACTGGAGGATAGAGAATCATAGCATTTGGGATGTAAGTCTGAGATAGAAGATCTGAAATCCCAAATTGCCACTCCGTAGAAGAACAACATGCTTCAGCGAGTAGAAATTGTGTATACTCCAGACAAAAAAGAATTGAGGGAAAAAGAGTTGGAGATAGAGACATAGTAGCTCAGGAAAAATCTGACCCAAGTTCAGTCTGAGTTGAAACGTGAAAATGATCGTCTTCAACAAAAGTAAAAGGAACATGAAGAGAAAAATAAGAAGAATATGGAATTGATGAAGAAGTAGATCCAAGATAATGATAGATTGAAATAAAGTTTGCACAAATGTGCAACAAAAGTGAAAGAATTAGAACGAAAAGCAGAACATGCACCTGCTATAGATTCTGAAGAACCAAAAGCTTCTAGACAAACCAAGAGACTAGAATGTACAAATTTATCTTCTCTAGAAAAGGAGGACTTGCAACCTTAACCTCCCAAGCAGCCTAGAACTATGGAATAACATTATTTATATATGCTGTGTATGTAAACACATTTCAAGTTTTAATACATAAATTTATATATGTGTGTGTGTGTATTTCTCGGCAATATTGTATATGTTTTTGATGCATTTAATGTGAATGCTAATTTTGAATTTAACTTTTCAATAAGTGTACATAACAGGCCATAAAGTTAACAATATCAAAATTGAAAACTTAACTTGTGTACTGTAGGCATATATATTTGAATTTGTAAGAAATTAAAAGAGTGATAGTGATTAGTGGATATGAGATGTCAGTAGATTTGGTGACATAGGTAGATCCTAGCTGTTTGCTTGGAACTTTTGATATTATAGGGATATTATGGGGATGATGGATTGAGAACTCTCGATTTATTTATGAGAATTTTGATGCTATGTATTTATGTATTTATGTAAGTTTCTTTATCTAATGAAATTGAAATTTGAATTCTGGAACAATGTCATACAATTCTACTCATGCAACCAAATTTCAACGAATAACCCAAAGCTGTAATGCCTATAGAACTAGCCTAAAAAAGACAGAAATCTACAAAATATAAGAAAACACAGACAACAACTATAATTTTATTACTAAAAACAAAAATTAAATATTTAATATGCCTTCCATCATTTGTTACATTTCCAAAATTTGGTAACATAAATCTTAGCACAATAGAATAAATTTTCAGTACGACAAGATCACTAGAAATGCTTACTACAACATAAGTTTCTTGCAACATAAGTATATATATATCCTTTCCATGCTCATCTTTGTTCACAACTTACCCCTTGCTTTTGGCAGAAACAAGCTTCTGCAGTGGCTGGTCATTCAAGTACTTCTCACCACCTCAGAAAATGTTGGCAGACGGGGTGCATGAAAGCTATGATGAAGACCTTGGGCCCTTAATTCTCGCAAGTATGAGCATTCACCCCCACATAAAATAGGTGCATCTCTCAAAGTGGTGTATGACATCTGCTGCCCAATGGTTGGTTCTTCCCTGGTGTGAAAAACCAGGGCGATAGATGAGCTTGGAATCAATGTCACCAACCAACAACACACCCAGACTAACAAGATTCTCAAACCAGATTTCCATTGCAAACATATCAGAATCGTCAGAACCTCTTCGCAGAATGATACCGTGAGTTTGATTCTGCACTAGCTCATCCTATGCACCTTTATGGCTCTAAAAGGTGGTGTTTATATAGGATTGGAAAACTGGATAAGGGGATGACTCGTCAGCATATTCGCACATTTCATCGTCAAGTAGCCTGGTCAACCATACGCTTCAGGGCATATGGACTGGACATGTTTTGGCCCTTTCACTCCTATGATGACCCTTTTGCTCCTGTGACGATGATACCAGAAACATTCTTTCATTGCGTCTCCCCTGCTACGTGTGGTGATAAAATTCTATGTTCAAATTCTTAGATTTTATGATATCTTTCTAATTTCACATGCCAGCCATATGACGGGTGTCTGGTTTTAGGCAAGATGGCGTTGCTGCGGGGATGATTTTTCCTATGGGTGTATCACAAATGGCGTCAGGGAAATCAATTAACTGTTGGGAAGGCAGATCGTACGTGAGGAAATCTTCTCCACTTAGATATTTTTATAGTTTTTTATGTTGCATAACCCTCGTGTTTCTCCATGCACTCAGTACCGTAGATATGTTCATCTTTGTGATCTAAGCCCTCGATACACCAAATATTCATACCAAAAAACTCAACACTATCAACCTGCACAGCTTGATTTGGGGAGATCAATATCAACCGTCGATCTCTAAACTACCTTCATCAAGACCGCTCAACCGTGAGAAGTTTAACATTCTGCTAACTCATTTTCATCTGAATGAGCAAGAAACTTCTGATTGCAGAATGCTTCTCACCCGTTGATCTACCCAACATCTTGTTCTGACCACAGATCTTCGCAGTCCCTACCACTTTTCATGGATCGAATTCATAACTTTCTCTATGATAGTTCTATCAGTGGAATTGTTTGAGATCGTATATCTATCTCTGCCTTCATTTAAACAACCCAATTTTCTCTCTAATTAACCCTTTTTGTGATTTGAAAATTTTTCTCCCTCCAAGTAGGTTCACCGGGTGAAATGATTTAGGGTCATTGATCTCACCTTGTGCCGATCTTGACCCTCCAACATTACACCCATTTAATGGACTCCACAAATCTCAAAAACAAATCCTTCCTCGCATCTTTGCTCCACGGAATCGCTTTCCGTTGTCAATCTTCACCATCCTGAATATGAACCGTTGAAGTTTAACACACTTTACCCTTATTCTGCTGCTGTATGTTTCAATTTACAAAAATACCTATCACCGTAGATCAAAACCCACTCTCCATCTGATGACTCCATGGTGGAAAAACTTGATAACCAGTTAACCTAAAAGGCACTCCCACAAAATTCCTCAAATAAGATCATTTTCAAACCTTTGGGAAGGAAACATAGATGAACAAAAGTCAACATTCAATGCTTATGATGAAGATGATGGTGGTGGTGGTGGTGGTGATGAAGATGATGAAGATGATGATGAGGGAAATGATGAAAATGACGATGATGATGAGGATGTTGATTAGGAAGAGGGAGATGACGACGAGGATGATGATGATGATGATGAAGATGATGAAGATGTTGATGATGATGATGATGATGATGATGATGATGAAGATGATGATAATGATGGTGGTGGTGATGAATATGATGAACATGATGAATATGATGATGAGGGCGATGATGAAAATGATGATGATGACGATGATGAAGATGTTGATTAGGAAGAGGGAGATGACAACAATGATGATGCTGATGAAGATGATGATGATGATGATGAAGATGATGATGAGTGAGAGGATGAGGAGGATGAGAATGATGATGATGACTAGGATGAGGATGGTGAAGATGATGATCATGATGATCATGATTATCATGACAATGATTAGGATTGGGATGATGATGATGATGATGATGATTAATTTGAAGATGATCATGATGGTGATGGTGATGATGATGAATATGCTGATGAAGATGAAGATGGTGATGAATATGTGATGACAAGATCTTTACCTTGGTCTTCACTAAATTGTTCTAAGCTTTGCCAACGCTATAATAGAATGGTTATGAGTGATTATTCACTCCTATAAAGGATGCAATTTATGGGACTACCAAACTGCTCAGTTCAGATCTTCCCCTTTTAAGACACCGGACTAGGTCCATAAGTCTTGATTCTTCATGTGCACAAATCTAAGAACATGAGGCTTCATAGGGCCCAACAAGATTTTTTTTTTTTACTACTTCCTCAGATCATATTGAGTTGTCAGATTAGTCCTTGGAATGGGTGTTAGGAGAAATCCTTAATGACGATGACGATGACGATGATGATGAGGATGAGGATGAGGATGAGAAGGATGATAATGATGATAATGATGAAGATGTTGTTGATGATTATGATGACGACAATGATGAAGATGATGATGATGGTGGCGGTGATGAAGATGATGAACATGAAGATGATGATGAAGGAAATGATGAAAATGATTATGATGACAATGATGAAGATGTTGATTAGGAAGAGGGAGATGATGATGATGATGGTGCCGATGAAGATGATGATGATGATCAATGATGGTGGTGGTGATGATGATGACAACGTCAATGATGATGATGATGATGAGGGTGAGGATGAGGATGATGATGGGGATGATGAGGATGGTGACGATGACTAGGATGAGGATGATGAAGATGATGATTAGGATGAGGATGATGATAAAATTGAAGATGATCATGATGGTGATGGTGATGATGATGAATATGCATGCTGATGAAGATGTGATGACAAGATATTTACCTTGGTATTCACTAAATTGTTCTAAGCTTCGCTAACACTATAATAGAATGGTTATGAGTGATTATTCACTCCTATAAAGGATGCAATTTATGGGACTACCAAACTGCTCAGTTCAGATCTTCCCCTTTTAAGAGACCGGACTAGGTCCATAAGTCTTGATTCTTCATGTGCACAAATCTAAGAACAAGAAGCTTCACAGGGTCCAATAACTTGTATTTTTATTTACTACTTCCTCGGATCATATTGAATTGTCATATTAGTCCTTGGAATGGGTGTTAGGAGAAATCCTTAATTTTTCACTCAACTGCCTGCTCCCCCTATCATGTAGACATCTTCATTCACTAAGCTCCCCCTAAAATTGCGATGATGAACATGATGATGATGATGATGATGATGACGAATATGATGATAATGATGAAGATGATGATCATGATCATGAAAATGATGATGATGATGATGATGATGATGATGATAATGATAATGGAGATGCTGATCAATTGGATGACGATGATGTTGATGATGAATATGACGATGAAGATGAAGATGAAGATGATGATGATGACGAATACGATGATGATGATCAAGATGATGACAATGATAATGAAGAAGTTGATGATGAAGATAATGATGATGATGATGATGATGATATGGAAGATGACGATGATGAATAAGATCATGATGACGATGATGGCGATGACAATGATGATGATATTGATGAAGATGATGAATTAGATGATGGTGATGATGATGGCAAGGATGATGATGAGGATGCTGCTGATGATGATCATCGTCATTGTTGTCATCATCACCATCATCTTCGTCGTCTTCATCATCATCATGATCACCATGATCATTGTCATCATCATCATGTTCGTCCTTGAAGGGACTTATGTATAGGATCTCACTATAAGCAATGCAACCAATACAAATTATGACAAAATCCTAGTTAAATTAAATTAAATTAAATTAAACTACAGTAAATTAAAAACATAGAGCTGTTTAACTATAATTAATTTAAAATGCAACAAAATAAAAAATATGCAAATAAAAAAACTCAAAATAAACTAAACAAAAAGAAAATATGCAAAATAAAAAAACAAAACAAAACACAAAATATAAAATACACAAATAAACAAAAAAAACGTAGAATTAAAAAACACCCGTGCACTAGCTCATTAGCAAAACAACAATGAACAAGTTCACTCCCACGCACTAGTTCATTAGTAGCATCTAGAGAACTAGTAATTTAACGAGAGGAGCAGGGGATACCAATGGAGAGGATATCAACATTCCCAGTGGAGGCAATCCGACCGCAGTCCAGAGGATATCGACGTTCCTAGGGGAGGAAATCTGGCTACAGTCTAGAGGATAACAAAGGGCCCACTGAATTCTGTAAGCCCATTAACCCTAGCATCATAGGAATTTGAGAAAAATACGTCAAATTTCTGAACCAATACGGATTCGATATAGTCATACTGAAATTATAATTTTTTTTTCCTGTGCTACCATGGCTTCTATTATCGATGGATGTAGTAAGGGTTTTCTATTATTGGAGCTTCTAAAGCTACTCCTTAAATTTAGGGAAAAGAAATATGGTTTGAGCACTGCAAGCCAGTCATGCTCTTGTATAATTTTTTGAATTGTGGCACAATTTGAAATATTTTGTAATTTTATTCTATTTAATGGTCTAGAATAGTGTGCAGAGTCATGTAGGAGCTATAATCTAAACTTGTTCAACCAATTCTATCAAAAATTTGAACCTGAGACGTGTTTATTCCAAGCATTTAATTTTTCTTTAATAATTGGTTTTACCTCGATTATGGCACAAATTAAAAGCTTTTGTTATTTTATTCTATTATATGTCTGAAACATTCTATAGAGTGCAAGCTTGTGTAATCTTATTCTATTTAATGGTCTAGAACAGAATCCTCTATGAGCTATAATTTGAACTAATTCTGTCGAAACTTGAACGTAATACCTCTTTCTCCTTTAAAGATGCATTTAATTTTGCTTTGATTGTCAGTTTTACATGGATTATGTCACACTTTTCAAGTTTCTGTGATTTTTTTCTAATATGGGTCTAAAACATTTTATAGAGTGCCATAGGAGCTGCAATTATAATGACTGCATACAATTCAACCTAAGACCTATTTCTCCTTTAAAGAAGCATTTTATTTTATTTTTATGCTCACTTTTACCTGAATTACAACAAACTTTGCAAGCTTTTCCCATTTACTAGTTTGGATTTTGGAACAATGTATAGTTCCCTAGGACTCGTGGGCTATAATTTGAATTGACTCCAGTAAATTGACCCTTATACCTCTTTCTTCTTTAA
This sequence comes from Pseudotsuga menziesii, assembly GCA_001517045.1. Classification (NCBI taxonomy): domain Eukaryota; kingdom Viridiplantae; phylum Streptophyta; class Pinopsida; order Pinales; family Pinaceae; genus Pseudotsuga; species Pseudotsuga menziesii. Next base: position 16,011 of record LPNX011154692.1, on the reverse strand, counting down.
AGACACATTTGATACAAGTATTATTTTTCAACGACAATTATATCTTTTGCCTTTGTTTGGCATATACCATGGTAGTTAGTGTGCTCGCCTCTGTTGGGCATATCTCAAAGAGTCCGAAGGTTATCAAGAATATTGTAGCATGTGTGTCTTTATTAAACCATCTGCGAGCATTTATTCCTTAAATATATGCTGTGTAATTTTGATCACATCATATCTTCCAAAATACTATCCTAAAATCCTTCTCAACATATGAAGAATTCCCTTTATAAATTTATGTTTATTAATGTCCTGTAGCTTACTCTTTTATTTCACCAAGACTGTGCAAGCATATTTTTCTAACTTTTGGCAGACTTATATTTTTCACATCTTGACCATCTTTAAACAAACTAGGGGTATGGCTAGATATCCACCTCAACTAGGAACAAGACCATGTCACCTTAAAACCTTACTGACAAACACACAGTCTCTGGCAGTCACTTTAAAATGGTCTTTCAAACTTCTCAATTCAACACTTAGTGAATTTTTTCAGGCCATAGTCATTATTGTGCCAGGAGGCATTTTGACAGACTCATATCTCACACGTGTGAGCACCCAGAGGGAAACTGAGATCATGAGTGGATGCCGAGATCATCAAAGAATGGACCCATAACATCTGATGAATTTATGAGTTAAAGAGCTGAATCTGGTGCATTAGAGGAAATTTAAGGTCTAAAATGGGCCTCTTCAGGGAAATAATAAAATAATAGTTAAAATAATAAAATAATAGTTATTAACTTTGGAGGAAGAATGAAAAAAACTACTTTTTTGTTTGTATTTTTGACATATCTCCTTGTGTTTTTACTCAAATTCTGAGCGGGAGAGCTCGTTGGATGCAGAATTTAATTCTGCATCTAATGAGTACCCATACTGCATACTTTTTACAAACCCTGCTACCCCAAAAATAAGAAATACCTGAAAAAAAACGTGATGATAATGTCATCATCACATTTTTTCGGGTATTTCTTATTTTGGGGGTAGCGGAGTTTGTCAAAAGTATGCAGTGTGGGTACTCGTTGGATGCGGAATTAAATTCCACATCCAACAACCTCTCCCCCTATAAATTTGAGTAAAAACACATGGAGATATGTCAAAAATACGAACAAAAAAAGTAGTTTTCTTTTATCACAAATATGTCAATTCAACCATTATGGTTGACTCATTTTATTGAAATTATATTGGTTCTTCAATTCCAACTCACAAAATTTATTGTTGGCGCATTTTCTTATAAGGCCCACTTTAGACCCCAAATTTCCTCTAATGTGCATTTCCAAGTGGGATCTCAACCCCCTTGTTTTCAACACTCGGTCAATTTTTCATATTTTTGGATATCCAAGCTAATGTTTTTACGTCTTTTGGAAGGCTGATATTTTTCTCATGTGGTCACCATAAGAAAACTAAGAACATGGATGGATAGCCAGTTCATTAAAGAACATGCCTATACCTTCTGTTGAATTTATCACCACCCAGACAGGCTTTGGCGGGCATTTGCAAATGCCTCTTCAACCTTGTGATTTGACACTTAGTCAATTTCTTTAAACCCTATGTCTCAAAGGTGATTACAACTTTTCATCAAACCTAGAGTGTAATACATCCAATGGATGGAGGACAACCGATGAATCCATTAAGACCAGTTTCATCCTCTAGAACTACATTCTCTCTCCTCGGCGGGCATTTTACTGAAGTATGATGTAACAGCTGCTTAAGACCCTGTTTTGGAAGATCCATAATTTCTGCCTCAGGTACTTTCAATTCAAAGTAAGAACATGGTTAGGTAGACAACACATCCACCTACAAGATTCCCATATGGTGTGGGCATTTCTTTCAACCCACAAATTATGGTAAGCATTCTCCTAGAGCAACTTGTCTAATTTGACCAAAAAGAAATTCTTTTGGAGGCTTGTATCTTCTTCCTCAAAGAGTTGTTCAGAGAACTGGTTCCCTGTTCGGATAGATACTTCAACCAACTATGGGATGATAGGCCTTGGCGGGCATTTTCTCCTTATTATGAAATATGGTGGGCAATTTCATAAGACTACTCCTTTAGGATAATTTTTCACCACTTAGTCTTTTTCCAACTTTATCATACATGCCTATGCCCATCAAAAGTTATTTTGTCATTAATGAACATCTCTAGGATATGTCTATCAAAAATCATTAGTTCACCAAATGTCACCAATTCTTAAGACTACCTATAATTGGTCTAAATTTGGTGACATCTCACAATGTTATCCTGCTTAAAAAAAATGAGGCACATCATTAGAGAAGGAGTACCTTGCCCGAGGAAACTTGCATATCAAACAACTGTGGAAGAGGGATTGTTAGACTAAAGTCATCGCGTTTCGGTGGGCAATCCATGAATGAAGCTATATGACCACCACCCGTTCCAAATTGAATCCACAACATGATCTATATGAGGGGGAACCCCATACCTCTTTGCATGTATTAACTAGTCAAGTGGCCCAAGAAACATACTTCTATATCCATGTTGTGAACAGATTCCAAACCAAATCAAATCATGTGTTATACTTAAAAATAATTCAAATATAAATAACTCTAAAAGAAATTATACCTTTGAGAGAAAAATAGCTTTTGGTAAATTTTTTGGGAAGAAAAACTTTTGATATTAAAACATTACAAGTAAATATATTTGCACACTAAATTATATCTTCTTGGTAGCTTATATTCTTGTTTTATCAAGTGTAGGTACCACCAAATAGGTAGCTATCAGATCTATCTTCCTTGAGCGATGGTGAAGATATACTAGGATAGGTTGAAAGTGATACGTGTTGTACTAGATCTACCGGTTCTATATCAACTAGATCTGAAAAGGTAAGGAAAAGATTTCGTAGACGCATGCAATATTTTATTGCCAACAGAGGGTCATGTAATTATGATGTTGAGAGCATAGGTGACATTGAGTTTCCCTTGAGGTATAGACATCTAGTGCAATGATGGGTACATAATAAGCTACCTCAAGTGGACACAGATTTCTTCATCAATGGGAGGATGTATCGCATTGCTCCTTCATCCTTACATGGATTGGGGCTATTTTCGATGGATGGCATAAAGGTCGGCTATGGCGCTATAACTGAATTGATGGAGTATGTTAGACCATTATACAGATACAATAACTGGTTGATCTTGGTCCAATATACTCGAAGCATGAGGAGATACGGAGTTGCTGCAAATTATATACAACTAGCAGAATACAATAAAAACAAAGGGGCAACTATGTATATTGATGAGGGACCAGAAGTGTATGGAAAAGTTGTTGGCTTTGTAAATAGTACACGGCTAGTGATAGAAACTAAGCAACCGAATTGCAAATTTGAGGGACGCGAAGAACATCATATATTTGTATGTGCAACAAAAACAATACTTCCAAGTGAAGAGTTGTTGATCGATTACAACTTAAATCGAATAGATGTGGCTTCCATGGTCCAGGGTAACCGTGAAAGGTCACACTCTATGCCTCATCTGGTGAATGCTAAATATAGTAACTAAATATGACTACAATAACTAAATGTTTCGATTGTTTTTTGTTAACATTCCATTTCCATCATTGACATTCGTGTTATGAATATTTCCATATGATAACATGCTTATTACACTATTATGCTTATCTCAATTTTTTTTTTATGTTACAATTATTGACTCAACTTTTATTGATTGATTTATTTTTTCAGGGTTACATCAGTGGAAAGCCACATGCTGCTTCCACAGTCCAGGGTGACCGTGGAAGGTCACAATCTATGCCTCATGACATAAATGTTAAGTATAGTAAATAAATATGACGTCAATAACAAAATATTTTGAATTTTTCAGTTAACATTCGATTTCCTCTATTACCATTCACTTTTATCGTGCTTATTGTGAATATTTCCATATGATAACATGCTTATTACATTGTGTCATGGGTCTGCTCATCCCCATGGAGATGATCATGTATCTCCTCCTTTGGAGGTAAAAGTAAATATTATTGTAGTAACTCCTTTTTCTTTATGTTACAATTATTGACTCAACTAAATATAGTAACTAAATATGACTACAATAACTAGAAACTCCAACCCCAGAAGATTTCCATGTGACAACATGCTTATTCCACTATGGCAGGGGTCTGCCCATGGTCGTCATGCAACAGAACATGTGTCATCTACTTCCATGGTCCCGGGTGACCATGGAAGGTCACACTGTGTGCCCCATCAGGTAAGTGTTAAATATAATAACTAAATGTTGAGATTTTTTCTGTTAACATTCAATTTCCACTATTACCATTCTCTTTTCTCGTGATTATTGTGAATATTTCCATATTATAACATGCTTATTACACTGTGGCAGGGGTTTGCTTATTGCCATGGAGCAGAACATGTATCTTCTCCATCGAAGGTAAAAATAAATATTATTGCAATATCTCATTTTTGTTGATGTTACAATTATTGACTCAACTAAATATAGTAATTAAATATGACTACAATAACTAGAAACTCCAAACCCAAAATATTTCCATGTGACAACATGCTTATTACACTGTAGCAGGGGTCTCATGCCCATGTTCTTCATGGAATAGAACGTGTGTCCTCTACTTCTGAGGTAAAAATAAATATTATTGAAATATCTCATTTTTTATTATGTTAGAATTATTTCATAACATTTATTTATTGATTTATTGTGTCAAGGTGGCACCAGTGGAAAGGCGCCTATTGCTTCCATGGTCGAGGGTGACCGTGGAAGGTCATGCTCTGTGTCCCATCAGCTAAGTGTTAAATATAATAACTAAATGCTTCAATTTTTTCTGCTAGCATTCGATTTCCACTGTTTACATTCGCATTTTTCTTTGCTTATGGTGAATTATTGATTGATTTATCGTGTCAAGGTGGGGACCGTGGAAAGGCACTTGCTGCTTCCAAGCTCCAGGGTGACCATGGACAATCACCCACTAGAATTAGATTAGTAGGTGGTTACCGTGGGAAGTCACCGGCCACAACACCGCATGAGGTAAGTGTTAGTTCTTAATAGTAACTAAATTTCATTACAATAACAATGTTTGAATGATGTTAAAAATATTTTTCTTAATTTTATTATTTGATGAATTTAGTCCAGTGCACTTCATCTGGATGATGAGGAGCTTGAGGATGAAATTTACTATTCCATAGACCCTATGGATACTATAAAGAAGGCCTTGAAAAAAGAAAACCTAGAGATGGTCTCCTTGGCTTGCATAAGGCCCATGACACAGGAGATCAGGGAAAGGATTGAAGAGCTGAAAGAACAAATAAAATCTTATGGGGTAAGTGGCATATTCACATTTTTTTAAGCTATGACATGATTTCATATATGATATTATGTTTTCTATTTTTCCAACTGATCTGATAAAGTAAAGTTTTTTCATTTGTAGAATTTTTTACAACCTATCACTAGAGAAATTGTCAAAATAGGTATAGGTAGTAGTCATGCACCAATGCAGCAACAACGCCGACAAAGCAATGTACCAATGAGGCTTTTTAACACTCCTCTAGTTGGCCTCAAATCCATTGATGAGGGCACTGATTTTGATAAACATGACATGCCAGAGCATGATGAGAAGGAACCTAGGACTCCACATGACTCTAGAGATGAACCTACTGTAGATGACCAGGAAACTTTTCCTGGAGTAGCACAAGTTAAAAGCATTGGATCACTAGATCTAACCTTTTTGGTGGATGACACTTGTGTTTCAATGAAGATTCAAAATATTGTGAGTATTTATTAATTAATTTATTCATTTTAATCATGAAATTGAAATGGACATACACTGAAATTATTATAAATTAATGGATTACACATTTATATAGGAAACAATGTTTTCTATGGGAATTTGAATGACAAAGCATTGGAGCTGTTTGGCCCCACCATTCACACACGGTGGAATATCCAAGATAGTGCAAAGAGAGATGTATTGATATACCACATGGTAAACTTGTTCGGCAATACATTCAACAAGAACGTGGTTGCAAAGTTATCTGGTGAGAATTTAAAATACACTAGGGCCCAATATAAGGATAAATTGGAACTTGACCTCAAGCATGAGCGTCCTCCCATGGTTCCAGAGAAAGAGTGGAAGGCACTCATAAAGGATGCAAAGGAGAACTTCCTAAAAAGACAAGGAAAACAACCATGGCCTGGAAAAGCAAGGTACAACACATATCATCTTTTTAGTGAAATATGCTCATTTATTTTTTTCCTTTTTTGTTTTAAGCAAGAATTATGATATCTGACATTTTTCAAAATTTTCATATATATGCTATTGGACACCTCTAAAGCAACCAAGGCTAGAGTGGAAAAGAGAAGGAAAAATAGACTGGTCCAGGGTGGCTACAGAAAACTAAGGGCCTGAATCATAAGAATTAAATGATTAACTGTGGGGAATATTTATTTCAAAGTAGTGAACAAATATATGTTTTTGATAGAGGGAATTTTATATGTGTTATGCATTGCAGGGAAACACATTCCAAGATGCTTCCACCGAGGAAGACCTAAAGCTTGGTTTCAAGTATGGTTTTAAAAGTGTCATTGAATATCGGAAAATCTTGGGGCAGACTCCAATCTCTCCAATGACGTAGATATAAATCTTGGTTGGCCCTGTTCAGTAGCAAATATAAAACTGTTCTTGAAACAAAGAGGATCTCAATAAGGTATAAATACTCTTTTATTACTATGTATTAAAGATGGTTGTAAATTTTTAAATGCATGTCTATTTCTTAAAAAATTGTTAATAAATTTAACATTTCACGGTTCATTGATTTCTAGACGACTTGGTAGTAGGATTTAAATGGCTATTTATTTGCTTATATATTATTTACTCATATAAAAATTCTATCTTTGATGATTTATGCAGGTCTTGGTGATGGAAATGCATCTTGTGGACAACTCTTATCAAGTTGTATGGGTGAATGGATCTGGCAAAAGGACAATTATAATGTAAGGGTTTTGACGTGTTCTTTATCCTTAATGTGTTTGTCTTTATCCTTAAATTATATTTCGTTCTATTAAGATACAAGAGATACAACCAATAGTAAATAACAACTTTTAGACTATTATCCAAACTAGGAGACAACCTTCTACATAAAACACAAATGCTTCTTAGCAACATAGAAAAAATAGAAGAAAAATCATGTAGAATAAATTAGGATTTTTTCAGCCCTTCTTCCTATAATTTCGGCATGATGAAGCCCTAGGTTAAGAAATCTTAATTTTTCAAACCCTAATTGTTCATCTATCTTTCAAAACTAAATTTTATGATTTGTATACTTGTAAATATTATTCTTAGGTTATTTTTGTTTCTCTTAGGTTTCAAACTTAATTTTTATGTGTTTTTGTAACTTTTATTTTATCAAAAAAGAAATCCCTAAAAAAAGAATTTATGTGTAAAACCCTAAAAGTGCAGACCTGTCGCTCCCACAATTGGATCCCTCTCCTTTATCAAACACAGGTCTGCAATATGTATTGCAGACCTCATATGCCCTAGCTTCCTTCTCTACACACTCAAAAGAAAAAACAAGTTAGTATTTAAAACTATTTAGATGGTGGTGTATTTTGTATAAATATATCTTATTAATTTGATTAGTTTTCTGCCCTATTCGCATTAGTTTTCTGGGTAAATGTAAGTATGATTTTTTACTAAGATCTAGAACCTTACATCTCTGAATACACAATGATATAATTATGACAATATTTTACTAAGTATTGTTTTGGATTTTCTTAGTACTAATTATTGCTGATGAGATTTGGGTGATGGTAAGGGACTTGATGATTTTATATTTCAAAGCTTACATAGGGGTTCGAGTGAATGATAATAACATTATGGTTAGCTTGGAACTAAATTTTCATTAAGTTATTATTTTATATCTATGCTATCACATACACAGATCTGGAAATCATATGCTAAATGGCACTTTAAATGATTAACACTGGTTATTGGTTGCACTATTTTACACGTTCTGATTATTGTGATGATAAACTTTCAGTTGTTGCATGGCACATATGTGGACCATAAATTCATATGTCTAGATCTTCAAAGGTAGAAGATAAAGTGATGTTATTACATGAGGTGTGTCTCCAAGGAAATTATGATATGGTTTCTAAACTACAAATTGCATGCTCAACTGTGCAACCTACTTTTTAGTGCCAAAAGGTAATTTATGATGAATTTTTTGCTACATGAGATCAATCCTAGTAATATAATAGAAATAAGTTGTCAATTCTTTGTTGAATTACATCTCTCTTTCCCATCATGTGCTTAGGGGACTGTTTTTTATCTTATGGGCATATTTGATACTAACTTGACCAATTTTGTCCATGCTTGAGGTGGTTGCATAAGAAGGATAAATTTTTCATATACACCTCTTCCAATAATGAGCAACATCAAAACAACTTACCACCAGTTGGCACTACAAAGATCCTACACAGATTTTCTAGGTGAACAACTACTCTTTTTCCCTAGGGGTTGAGTTATTTTTTTATTATTTATTTATTTTTCAATAAAGATGAATTCAATGCACCGTATGTTTTTTGTAGTATGATGAATTATCACTAGCACAACTTCACACATAGTAGAGCAAGTGATGATATTTTACAAGGAGTGTCTCCAAGGAAATTTTGATATGGTTTCTAAACTACAAATTGTATGCTCAACTTTGCAACCTGCTTCTAATCAATTCCAAAAGGTGATCTATGCTGAATTTTTTGTACGCATAGTAAAAGAATAGAAATAAGTTGTCAATTTTTTGTTGATTAACATGTCTCTTTCCTATCATGTGCTCAAGGTACTTTTTTTTTCTTTCAAGCATATTTGGTACTAACTTTGACCGATTTTGGCCATGCTTGAGGTGTTTGCATAAGAAGGATCAGTTTTTCATTTTCATCTCTTCCGAAAATTGTGGGCTTGACCTTCTTTGGCTTCATTTACACCTGCAGGTTTCCTCATTCTTCAAAGCTCGAGCTCCCTTCATCTTCAGAACATGGGCTTCCTTTACTTCTCACTTGTGGGCTTCTTTAAGCTTTTGCAGGTATTTATAAGCCTCTGTGGGCTTCTTCCAAGCTCTGTGGGCATCCTTCCAAGGCATTTTGGGTTCTTCAAGCCCTAGTGGGCTTAACCTAATTTTGGATCACAATAAGTTGATCCGATCCCAGTGGTTCCTATGTCTTTTATCAATGGTATTTTTATAGCTGTACCCCCTTACCTTATCATAGAAATCAGCTCTCAATGGTGCCTAGAATATCATTTAATTAATGTTTATATGATCCATATGGTGGTTACAACGTATTTTATCGATGGTATTTTTATAGATGTACCCTCCTACCTTATCATAGAATCCACTCTAAGAGGTGCCACTTTAGCTCCTAATTATGTATTTTAGCCAATTATTATGAATTGGTGCATCCTAATCGGAAAACAGTTTTTGAGGCAATAATTAGGGTTCTTAGGGGAACTTTGGGTACTTTTGGGCACTTTTTAAATTATGCCTTATTTTTTAGAGTTAGTTAACACTTTTTGACCTCCCCCTTGAGCTTCCCATTTATTTTTTTTCCTTTTGCTTCAATATGTTTTTTCCCATAACTTACTTTCCCCATATATTTGTTTTCTCTGAATCACCTTTCCTCTATTATATTTTATCCATTTATTTGTTTTTAAAATATAGTATGTATTTGTTCACAAGCACTTATTGAAGATCCAAAACCGTGGAAAAGAAGGTGCCTTTCCACGGTTTTTAGAATATTTTTTGAAACATCCAGGTTTCGTCTCAATATCAACCAACATTTGTCGCGGGTACTGCAAAACCATTGAAACTTGGGGTGGCTTTACAGGAATACCATCGCTATAGAGACGCAGTTTCATGGAACAATTACCATTCAACGTGCATATTTCATCGAAAGTGTTTGGTTTTCCACGGTTTTGCGTGGAAGAAATTTTTGTTCAAATTCTAGAATTCATCGATAGAGTGACCAACTTTTGTCGAATAGGTTCCATGGTTTTATGTGGAAACTAAATTTTGTCTAGCATTTTTTGTCCATATTTTCATTGTTCTAGGGATGATAAATTGGTCGATAGAGTGACGACTGTGTGGAAAAATTTTATGTTCAAATTCCAAAATTCGTCGATAGAGAGAAAAATGATCGCCAAACATTTTCCACGATTTTTCGTGGAACCTAGATTTTTTGTAGCATTTTTTTTCCATATTTTTGTCGTTATATGGATGAAAACTATGTCGATAGAGTGGCGGAACGTAGAAAATGAATTCTAAAAAATCAATTCCAAGGCCACCATATAGAAGACACGTGGCAACCATTTTTCATCAAGAAGATCCCTCTTATAATACTCATTGATTCTGGTAGCACCCTTAACTTCATTGACCCTCAGATCACCAAATAGGCTGATTGTTTTGTCAATCCTTATTCCAACTCTAAATTCATGATTTCCAATGGGGGAACCTTACCTTGCAAAGGAAAGTGTCACAATGTGTGTATCTCTATTAGAGATTATAACTTGCGCTCTAACAAGTTTTCCATGCCCTTAGGTAGATATGATGTGATTTTGGGAACTCAATCATTACGCACACTTGGGCCCATCTTATGGGATTTTGCTGAAATTTGGATGCAGTTTTCATTCAATGGGAAAAAACACACATTGAAATGATTACAACCAGGGTCTCTCAGCATCATCTTTCCACATCACACGGAAAATATCCTTAAGAAGAATTCACATGGTGTCATTGCTCAGCTCCATTCCATTCAAATGCAACAATCAACAGTTTACACTATTCTCTTGGCTCTGCAACAAATTTTGGCGTGATATGCATGTGTATTTTTTGAACCAATGGGATTTCCACCTTTAGGACCAGATGACCATCGTATTCCGCTCCTTTCTGGATGCATCCCTCCCAACATCAGGTTCATCCCTACATGGGTTTGGACATATATCTCAATGGATTTCATTAAAGGGATCCCTACATCTGGAAGGAAGATAGTGATCTTGGTTGTGGTTGATCACCTCTCCACATATAGTCATTTTTGTTCCCTCATCCATCCATTTGCCGCCTCCTTAGTCGCACAAATGTTTATGGACCAGATCTTCCGCGATGCAACTTTCACAAGTCATTTTTTCACAAAACTATTTTGCCACACTAGCACTAAAATGAAGATGGGTTTAGGATATCACCCACAAACAAATGGCCAGAATGAAGTTATCAACAAATGTTTGGAAACTTGTCTTTGTTGTTTCACCTCTGAACAAAAACATCATTGGAGAAAGTGGGTCCCTCTCACTGAATGGTGGTACAATAACTTCTACCATACTGCATCTAAAAGGAATCCATATGAATCAATTTATGGCCAGGCACTGCCACTGCTCCTTCCATAACCCCCCAAAGTTCACCAATTTAGGAAATTAACACGGTTCTCCGAAACCGAGATCATATTCTTCACATGTTACAGGACAATATTCAAACTCCTCATAAGCTGGCTTCAAATATATACATACCATATAAGGTTTGTCAGAAGCTTGGGTTCCTTCCTTATAAATTGGAACTTCCTCCTTCTTCTCACGGTCACCCAGTATTTACTATCTCTTGTCTCAAGAAATTTATTGGCACCAACATCAGAACAAAAACTATCTTACTAGAACTAGAGAGTGAAGGATCGATCATTTTAAAGCCGATGACCATCCTCAATAGGATCCCTCTTCATCTTTGATCTGGATCCATCACAGAGGTAGTCATTTTGTGGCATGACATGTAACCAGAGGATGCTACCTTGGAACCATTTCTTCATATTCAACAACAATTTCAACATATAAAGCTTTGAGGACAAAGCTTTTCTAAGAGGGAGGGGATGTTAAAAACCCATGCCAACTCTTATATTTACTTTGTTAAGTATATTATTGTTGGACGCATATGCTTTGTAAGTCGTCCCGTGACTATATTGTATTATCCCACATTCATGGGGAGTAATAGTTGTCTAGATTAGACTTAGTATAAAAGTAAGTGTTGAGGCCAATGAAGGTATCCAAGAGTTATTTGTATTAAGCTTTCTCAAAGGAGGTTTCTCCCTTGAAGTGGCCCACGATCAATAAAATTCCTTATGTGTTCTGCTATTTCCATTATATCGTGCATTTTCATTATTTATTGCAGCAGGTTCCTCCCAGTTTGGTGGTTCATTTGCATTCTATAAAAGGGAATATTGTGACCTTTCCCTACTCCAAGTGGCCCTGCTCATTTACTTTGCATTTCAAACTCCTATTGTTTTGCAACGGTTTAATCTTACTAAGCACTTCTTTCTAGAATTTATCATGAGGAGATAATATCAACGTATCAACTATCATATAGCTAGTTTTCTACTCAATTATTAAAATAGTTTCATTGGCCATTTTTTATTCCCATTCTATCCATTTTAAATTCCCATTTTTTTCATTTCAATTCACTGTCTTTATATACTTTATATATTAATTGTTTATTGAAAGTTTAATACTGTTGTTTCACGTGAGTGTTAATGCAAGAGATTTTTGTAATGGGTGTCATGGCCACACATTCATAACTATGGCATAAACAATGGCTCCCCTTGGGTAAGCCTAAGGCCATTCCTGCCCCATTTTCCTTCGATTTGGAAGGTCAAATCTGTGGTTAAACAATCTTGATTCCTTCTTATGATGTTATTTACTTTCCTGGTGTTTTTTCTTGGGTCATTCATGACCTGGGTTGAACCTTGACCTACTGGGTTCAACTATTCCTTTTCATGTGTTTTAAAATGCACAGAGTATTTTGAAATTGTATGCAATGTCTAGTATATTTCTACGGCTCAATTATAAGCCCATGAATGGTGTTAAGCTTCGATTTTCTCGGCATACGATTATGTGGAAATCATACTGTGAATTGTGTTTGTAGTATTTTGAAATTGTATGTAATGTCTAGTATATTTCTACGGCTCAATTATAAGCCCATGAATGGTGTTAAGCTTCGATTTTCTCGGCATACGATTATGTGGAAATCATACTGTGAATTGTGTTTGTAGTTTCCAGATAGGCTTTGATTTTAATATAAATATTGAACTTACATATGTTGTATTTTCCATTATATTATTGTATTTGGAATGTATGATGCTTCTTACATGCTGGTACTTTGAGCTGAATGGTTCAGGGTTCATATTCTTCCTAGATATGGTGTTTTGGTTATTTAATCAGAGTTTAATTATATATGCTCTCATATACATATATAATGGTGATTGGGTGATTCACATTTTGGTGAAATTTGGCGATGAAAACCTGATTTGTTATTCATGTGCTAGATAGAAGCCCTCGAAACGCATATATGCCTTGTGAGTTTCCACTTGTAGTAAAAAAACAAATTGTAGAATATTATGTTGACTTCCCAATGAAATTTTTTTAAAAACATTCTCATGTCATTTAATGTGTTCAATTTTGCATTTAATGAACTGTGTGACCTTTAAAATTTGAAGAAATAAGTGGCTCATGTCCATCCCCAATAATTCAATCTTACATTAATAATTTAAAAACAAAAATATATGATCATGATCTACACAAAATGTACAGTAATCTGCATATTTTTTTGTTAATTTATTTCACAATATACAATTATTTATTATTTTTTGAAAGTGACCACATCTGATTTCAGCATCATTTTATACACATGTGTGTCCATCCCAGCTTTTTTTTCACGGTTTTGAAAATTTAAAAAACCAAAGATACCCCTTTGAAGAGGACATGTCAATGTGTGGGTTGTGCATTTTTATGAAATTTTTGGGTGTGTATATTTTACCCTATGGGTTTTTCTTTGAGCTGCTTCGAAATTGTTATCTGGTTTTCTAAGTGTAAGTTTTAGAAATTTTTAAAAAACCCATATGAATACCAAAATGCATGCATGATATATCAATGGATAGAGGATTCAGTGACGAATCTATCGGTATAAACTCCACTTAGTTGTGTGCCATTAATGGAAGGGTTTACACGCCTAGAAGACACAAAGAAACATTGATTTTCCTGTAATAGGGCTAAATCTCTATTTTTCAGGCCCTCGATCGAGGTATGAAACTCGATGGAGGTATTTAAATACCTCGATTGAGGTTGTATTAGAATCTCGATCGAAGGTTTGTTAAACCCTCAATCGAGGTAACTCTACAACCCTAGATCGAGCTATTACCCCGATCGATGTCCAGCTTTTGTAAAAAAATCATACAAAAATGTGCGGGAATGGACTTAGGCATTGATGGCATTAATGTCATTCCAACCACCCTACTAACCTCATTTCCCACCCGAATTCTTAAACAAATTTCTATATAAACATAAAACATAATACATAAACATGTTACTAATTTTATCTTTCACAATTGACTATCCTATTTGAAACAATTGTGTATTGTGTTTAGATATTGTTGTAGGTATGGATTTGGATTGTTGATCTTGATCACAATGGGAAGCAAAAAGCGTCGAAGTATTAGAGGAAATTTGGGGTCTAAAATGGGCCTTATAAAAAACTGTGCCATGGATGAGCTGGATTGAGTTGAATTTTTAAACCAATAGAATTTCAATATCTTTGGTCAACCATTATAGTTGAGTTGGACACATAATGCTTATGTGTCATATTTTTATTTGACAATAGCTAACTCCATATCAACCTCACCTTGGTTAAGTTCTTGAAAAGATCACCTCGAAATAAGATAAATAAACTTTAACTAATAAATATAGAATATTTTATTTGATCACTACTTCCAACTCCTCTAAAACATAACCTTCGCATTAATTAAAATTGTAATGGAAGCATTTTGAAATACTAAAAACATGTATTAATCATTTTTTTAAAAGAAAACTAAATAATATTTAATTTTAAATACACTTATCTTGAAATACTAAATAAAAGATATTTAGTATTTTTAATATTATTAAATAATATTTAAAAAATAAATATATTTAATTATTACATCCAAAAATAAATAAAACATTTAAATACTAACAAAATAAAAAATAAAAACTATTTTTAATGTTAGTAAAATTATAATAAAATTTGATTTTACTTTTTTTCTCTATTACCTACCTACCCATTAAACCATAAAAATTTTTTATATTGATTGTTTTTTAATTTATGTGATGTAATATTTTTATATGAATTAATATAAAATTTATATTAAAAAATAATAGTGATTTTTTTTTTAATACTATTATAATTATATTTTTCATTATAAATGAATATATTTGACTTTTACATTTATTAAATATACAAAAAGTAGTGGTCTATTCATTTAAAAAAATAATAATATAAAATTTAAAAGTTTTCTATCATTTATTATTTGTGGACAAGAATCTAAATATTTCATTAATATTTTTAATCAATATCTCTTAACTCTACATTAACTCAATATAGTTGTCAACTACCATTAATGAGATGATTTAGGTTGAATTTCATTAGATTTAATCTGACATGGCATATTTGTAGTGTGATGTGGCTTTTTATATTATTTTCGTTAGGAGGCCCATTTTAGACCCCAAATTTCCTCTAACAGTGACAATTGTGTTTAGATATTGTTGTAGGTATGAATTTGGATTGTTGATCTTGATCACAATGGGAAGCAAAAAGCGTCGAAGTAAAATATCTTCTAGGAATCAAAGCAACATCGAAGAAATAAGAGAGAAAGATAGAAAAATAAAGAGGAAAAAAAGAACAATCTTCAGAGGAGAAGAAGTTGCAAATCAACCTATAATTGGAGAATTAAATGTCATTTCTAACAATATTGGTATAATTTATTTTTTAGTTATGTAATTTCATATTCATATATATAATTTCTTTTTCCTATCTAATTCATATAATTTCATATGAACGCACGTTTTCATATAATTTCATATTGCATAATATATTCAATTTCATAATATATATATATATATATATATATATATATTAAATTGTTTAGAATGTAAATATAATTTTGTAATTA